>SNQJ01S0019344.1:226017-252436 GCA_010110895.2 Picea sitchensis | reverse complement strand
AAAAAGGATTATAATTACGTTATTACTGATTCACCCCCCCTCTCAGTAATCCAACAAGTCTTATACACCCTGTCCTTACTAGATGAGTGTCGTAATCCATACCTCAAGCCATTTTCCAAACTAATTCAAGTTCAATTGATTAGTGATTTATAATAAGGTATATATTATTTGCATCTTCTATTTTTGATACATAGAACCCCCCACTTTTCTTAGTGGTCGAGTTAGATTTTAGGTTGGACACCACATTAAATGCTCCTACAAGATGTGGATCCTTGCCAAAATGGAGGCGCGGTGTATATCCGAGGGAGTGGTGTTTGAGTTCATGTGATTTATAATTAAACTAGAATCTCTCAGGACAATGAGTTTTCTAATCAACAGAGAGGAGGCTAGATTAAGTCCTTGTAATAGAGCATTTTCTTCCACCTTATTTTTAGTCATGGTTTGAGGGCTCCCTTCATAGTTATGAGATATTTTCACCCTAGGGATATATATTTCTCCTCCCACACCTGCCTCCCCCTAATGCATTCCAAAATTAACATATTTTGTAGGATAAAATTAAAATTGAGGTGTTAATAGATACTCTCGAATATGCAAGGTCTAAAGAGTAATGTGCAACCATAATTTATTATGTTTTTAGTCATTCAAAAAGGACTTCTAATAATCTAATAAGTAAGTCACCTTCCAAAGAGAGGAAATAAAACCATTATGGTCTTAGTTATTTAGAATGGAGTTTTAATATTCTAATAAGTAACTCACCTTCCAAAGAGATGAACAAAAACCACATACAAACTAAACAATTTTTTGGCATACAATATTTATTTACATACAAGATCCTTTGAGTTAGGAATACTATAGTGGACCTTTATGGATATAAGAGAGAAAATGTCCCTTATATTTAGAAATATCAAATGCCTTCACACCATAAACAACAAAAGAATATAGAGAAAGAGCCCTTATGGTAGGGTAACACCATGAAATACTCCTTATGGAAGGAATCACTCTACAAGTTATGATTTCTACAAGAATAAACATCCAATATATTGGATACAATGATTATCATGTGTATTTATACTTTCTCTTGAGTATTCCTAAGGGTCTAGACCAACTACCTCTTCTTGATATATTATTTCATCTTAACTACCTAGTGGTCTTATTTATTACCAAACATATACCAAGTGGGTCTATATATTACAAATCATTTACCAAGTGGACCTATTCCATGATTATGGTCACATTACATTCATTATACCCTTGGGTACCTCCCTAGGTACCCCATATTACCCTCCCTAGGTACATTAGCTTTCAACTCCTTCACATATTTCATCCCCAAGAGATGAGAATAAGCAATATAATGTGACTTTATAAGGGATGCAGTAAAATAGTACAATGAAGGAACATCCATCCATGGGGTCCAATTATGGCCTTTCCTCCTCACTCTTGATTCTAGTTACTCCTTAGGTTCCAAGTCTTCAATGTGCTACTCTGATACCTCAATGCATCACTTTTAGTCCTCCATGTACCTCCATACTTGTTTCAAGTATTCCCCCCTATGATTCAGTTTAAATATCACATAGATGGAACACCCAAAGAACTGAATATAACTAAAAAAAAGTAGTTATGAATGTTTAAAAACTAAATACTAGTAATCAAAAGATCACTTACTTAGATTTTGAAGTTTGGGTAAGACTCCTCGTGTGAATCCTTTCTCTAGTATTTTGATCTAACAGTTCTCTTGTCAACCTTCACACACTATGATACAATGTTGCAAACAAGGTAGTTATAGTTGCTAACTCCTAACTGCATAAACTAACTGGCTGGAATCAATATTTGAATTTCTCTACTCCTAACAAGTGAAGGGAAGAGGACAAGTTTCTTCCTCCTAACAAGATAAGAAGGGGAAGGTACTGGTAAAAGGGGTTTCCAGTTATTGTAGACATATCTTAAAATATCGAGACGAAAGGGCTAGTATACATGGAAGAATTTCAATAGCATAAGGGTGCTTCAATGGATACCTTCTCTCCTCCACTCAATCACACTTATTTATGCTTCAAAAAGTAGGAGGTGATTAACCTGGGAAACCCTTGAACTCCACCCTAAAAGGTGCATTATGTGCACATTTTATTGTTTTTTGGTGCAAAATGAGGACATACATGACTTTTTAAGGGGAAAGAGAACATATAAAGTTGCATACACTCTATTTTTTTTATCAATAGTAGTGTATGACTAGCTAGAGGGTGTTTTTTGAAGATTTTGTGGAGGAATTTTGGTGTGCAAAAGGGAAATGGATTTGATAGTCTAGACAACATGTTAATCTATGCATATTATGTGATGGAAGATGCTATAATGTATTACACCTAATGTGTGAGGAAAAAATGGGAGTTGATGGCTGAAATGCATTATAAAATCCAGGAGGAAATTGTGCACTGGTCCAAAGCTAAGTTTACCAAACATCAGACCAGAACAATAACTACAAAAGGAATCAAGTATGAGATTACTCTCTTCCCAAGGTAGGCATACCCATTCTTAGGAGTGACAAAATCAAGGTCACCAAATCAAGTACATTGTGGATCCATGAAATATGTATATAACTAGTGATCATGGATATGAAGAATGAATACATAATGGATCCATGTCAAAAGAGTTCATAGCCATGAACAAATACACTATGGATCTATGTCTCAGAATGAGAGCAGGATATATGGAATCAAAGAGATGAGCAAATTGATCCTCCACAAGTTCCAATGCCATGTAAGGGAGTATTATTTTCCAATGCAACTCAAGAAACAATATAAAAGAGGTGATGCTGCTATAGACCTGAGCTATTCAAAACAAATCGTCAATGGTACGAGGATACAACATGTGAATAAATGAGATGATGTTGAGGATGGTGAGACACTATTTGATTATAGGTCATTGATGTATACCATTAACAAAAATGAGATAAACCATCGATAATGATAATCAAGGTAGCTAGTACATTCTAGCAACTATGAATGAATGAGTTGACATCGAACACTTGTATAATCTATTGATCATGGGACATTGATGTATTCCCACTATCAATAGTGAGGGAAGTTTCCACTAATGACATATTTATTCCCTCTAGTCAAGGCTAGGTGACATGTCATAAAATACATTCCCCACTTAGTGAAGGGGTTGATGGTGATGATGGGAAACAATCGAGTTGGATGCACACACATTTTTCTAGTTAAAGCATGAAACATATGACACCTTTCAAATGCCTCAATACATTCTTTTAAGACCTCAAAAATATCCAATATGATATTCATTTAGCATAGTATCCACTTCTTCATGAGTTAAGAAATGACGTCTGCCCCTTGATGATACAAATTTTCACCGATAATAAGGTAATTCTTCACTAGGTGGAAAATAAATCATCGATCGTCTCGCTAGTAGTTTGGAGAGAATTTAAAATTATGGAGATACACAAGTATATCCCCATACATAAGTATCATAGGAAGAAATAAGGAAAATATACACATCTGGAAATGAGTCCATTCCAATAACATCCTTGTCTTCCTTAGGAAACACTAACATAATTTTGGCAAAAACCAAATATTTCTTGGACTTAGCAAACACAAAGTCTAGGTCAAAATATTGTAAGGTAGTGATCCATTTATTATATTTTCCCTCGACAATATTTTAGTTCAATACATATTGAAATGGATTCACGTTGGCTACTGCAATTTTTTTTTGGAGTAAAATGTCATGTCGAATTCTATGGACGACATCAATGTCACCAAAGATAGCATCTCCATGTGCGAGGAGTTGAACTCAGGACCTATTAAGCATTGGCTAAGTTAATATATGACATGATCTTAGAGTGCATCATCCTCTTCAACTAGAACCATGAAAACAATCGATTATGATGATGCAAGATACAACAGGAAGTCCTTGCTATAGTCCAAAGGACTACACAAGAGGGATGAAGTGAGTTCCATTTTCAATGCATCAGAAGAGAGATGTGTGAAATCATCCCAAAAAAATAGGTCCCCTTATTCAATAAGTGCATAAATCCCTTGGTGATCTTGACATATTTCATTACAAAACATCATAGAAATTTAGTCTTACCCTATGGGATTTAAATCTAATGGATTTTATGTGAGAGAGGAAAATGAATTATTTCCTCAAACTTCAAAGGATCGACCATGATACCTTTATTAGACACAATAAAATGAATAAGACACCCCAAAACAAAACAAAAAATGTGTTTGTTGGGATTCAAATGAATCCTATAATAATGACATCTCTTGACCACAAGGCGAAGATGAGTAGGATGATCCACTCTCCTATGAGAGTGAGCAACTAGATCATGAATATAGGCCTTGATGATGTGTTTAAGATCATGGAAAGAGAATGGCATGGGTCCATGGAAAGTAGCTCCAACATTTTCAAGACCAAAAATAATTTTTCGATAAGCAAACGACCTCAAGAAAAAATAAACATTGTCTTATGTTGATCCTTGGGACGGATTTGAGTCTAATTGTAACCTGAAAATCCATCCATAAATGTAAATATCTCACTTATAACACACTCATTGATAATATGATCTATAAAATGTGTGGGGAATTTGTTCTTTGGATAATCTTTGTTCAAATCTTGGAAATGCATGCAAACACAGATAGTTCCTTTATTTTTATGCATGGGAATAGGGTTGGATACCCATTTGGTAAGGGGATTTGGGTAGATAAAACCCACCTTATGGAGTTTTTCCACCTCTACCTTTATTGTTGCAGCTTTTCTTGGATTAACTGGTTTAATATATTTTTGACTTGATTTATCATTCTCGTAATCTTTTATTTTTTCCTCGAGAATGCGGGGGTCAATATATAGGATTTTCTCATATGCCTAGGAAAAATCATCTTGGAATTCATTAACAAGGTTGGTATAAGTGTGGACTTCGTTAGGACAAAAATGCACTCCAATAAACACATTTTCCACAACTTAATGATTTCTATAGATATTGATCGGAATAGTTTCTGAAATATTTTCCATGTTACCCTTAGAATAGGAAACATGTGTCACCAAGGAGTTCATGGATCAATCTTGATATCTATACACAATCAATTGAAACTCTCCACTCTCAACCCTATTGAGTTCCGGGAGGAAGTATAAGTGAAGTTGCATGTCCCCCTAATGTTGTTCAGGCCCGATCATTGCCTTTAGGATAGCTTTGTCTAGTGGAAAAGCTATATCTAAGAAATCAAGAGAATTGGAGGAGTTTAAGGCCCATATAGGCACAATAAGGTGATCTAACTCTTGTATTTGAGGAGGAGAATGATTGGTGTTTTTAGTTGCATGTTAAATCTATGATGAAAACAAAGGCATGGTCATTCCTACATGCTAAAATTATTCCATCGAGGTGGAAAGAGAGGGTAAAATGTATGGGTCATCAAAGTACGTTATTTGAAAATATCACACTTTGATCATGGGAGATGAAGATATTGGTTGGTTAGATAAAGAAGGAACAAAGTTAATATAATAAATAGGTTCTAAGAAGTTAAAAATTCCCATTATGGATAGATACATTCTGACACCTATGTGTTGGAGAATGAGGTGGAGCACAATATGAAACAAAGAACAAATTACTATAGATAAACGAAGATGGAATTTGTTTTTTGAAGAAGAGAGGTGGTGTCTAAAGACAAAGTTACAACACTTAATAAGAGAGTATTGTGATCATAACATCACAATGCATATTTCACATCTTGATATGCATGGTCTATCATGCAATCTCAAATAAAATTCAACATATGATAATGAACCAAGGGGTATTATTTTATAGACTTAAGATCTAATCGACTCCCACAAAATATGAAATATCTTGTCCACATAAAACTATTGGTGATTAGAATTTATTCCACAAAATACATTCTATCAAGTCAGCTCAATGGGACTCGACCCGACCGAATATCTATCCAACTTGTAGTTGATTGCAGGGTTGGTTGATGAATGCCCGATTATATTCGACTATTGTTCGACTGTCAGACCGATAGGCATGTCAAATTATCGACTGACTAATGTGGTGTGTTGGTCAATCACTCGATTGACCATGTCTAGATGTATGTTGACCTCTTGACTAAATGAACCTAGAAGATGTGTGATGAACCATCAATTCTTGATGTTCCAATGCCCCCCCATTAGCACCAATATTTGAAGGTTCAGTAGGTGAAATTAAATCACTGGAACACCCCCCATAATTGAATCTTATTGAATCCCAAGAAAATTTTGGAGCTTGATAAATATGGCATCAACTAAAGTTTTGGTGAAGATATCAACAACTTTATCTTCAGTACGCCAATAATAAAGAGAAACACCATCATCATGAACTAATTGTCGCAAATAGTGAGAATTGAGCTCAATTTACTGTGAGGAACATGGTTCTCAGCAACATGTTTGGCACTTTGATTATAACAAAATATTGTAGTCAAGGTATGAACAAGAAATCCAAGCTTTCCCAAAAGTTGATGAATCCAAACTTATTTAGTACTAACTTGAGCAACACCACAATTTTCTTCTTTTTTAGTCAAGAGAGAGACTACCTTATATTTATTTCATGACCATACCAAAGATCCAGTGTTTTTGTGAAACACATACCCAGAAGTGGACTTTCATTCATCCCTGTCACTAGCCCACTCAAAGTTGGTGAAGCCGACTAGAGAATCTGAACCACAAAAATATTTGATACCAAATTGAGTGGTACCCTTCATATATGCAATAATGTGTTTGAATGATTTCCAGTGGACTTCTCTAGGATCCTGCATGAACCGATAAACCACACTAACAACATAGGAGATATCAGGTTGACTATGAGTAAGATAAACAAACATTTTGACTAAGTTTTGATGGAGTGTAACATTGGAAACTAGTGTTTGATAGGTTTTAGTAAGCTTCAATATAGAATGAAAAGGAGTGGAACAAGTCTTGCAATCATCCATCTTAAAATGTGTCAATATATCCATTATATATTTAGATTGAGAAATAAAAAAAACATCACACGGTGGTAATACTAGAAGACCCAAAAAATCATGCAGAGTGCTAAGATATGTCATGTCAAAGGAATCACCAATTTGTTTCTTCAATCTAAAGATGAGAGAATTAGTATTTCCAATAATGATTAATTCATCAGCATATACAACAACAATCAATGTTTCTTCGTTGGAGTGTACAAACTGTTATCATATTCACATCATTTGAAGCCTAGTTGAAGAAAGAAAATGCCAATATTATCATACCATGCACGAGGAGCCTGCTTCAAACCACAAAACAACTTCTTGAGTCAACATACCAAATTTGAATCCGTCATAAATATAGGTGTTTATTCCATGTAAATTTGTTCATATAGGTCACTGTGAAGAAAAGCACTCTTCACGTCTATCCAATGAAGCTTCCATCCAAAACTAGTAGTAAGGGAAATAATTAATCTAATTGAGTTCATGTTTGCAACAGGGGAAGAGGTTTCATTTTAGTTGATTTCTTCTTGTTGAGAAGATCCCTTCATTATGAGGAATTCTTTATGTCGCCAATAACATTGTTAGAGGTAAATTTGGTCTTGTAGACCCATCAACACTTCACAATATTATTTCCAAATGGCCAGGGAACCAAGTCCTAGGTTTGATTATTTTACAAGGAATATATATAAATGTTCATGGCCTATTCCCATTTGGGTCGTCCTTCGGCATCAAAGTAGATAACAAGACCATAGGTTTCAAGGAAACAAGTCATGGGGGGAACATTGGCATGTTTCTTCTGACTTCAGGTATAACATCTGCAAGATGCATCTCCCGTATAAGCTCTAGTGGCTTCAATGGTATTGGAATCCTAGTGTGGCAGACAAGAAGCAGGTGAACGAGAGTTCACTTCAGTAGAATGATCATAATTCAATCGATGGTTCTACAATCAGTGGACCAATCGAAACATACAATGTTAGACTAGTCAACTTGGAGATCAATAGTCGAGTCGAAATAGGAAAAATATTCAATGGACCGTTGAAGGAATGATGAGAGGAGTAGGAGAACCAGTGTCCCAGGCAACATCAAGGGGAGGATCCTACAACAATCTAGAGGATTCATTAAACAACTTGAATATGGAAGAGTTCTCATTAAACTAAACATTATGTCGTATAATAATCTATCGTCGGATAGGATCAAATAGTCGATAAGATTTTTACTCTTCAGAGTATCCCATCATGATGCAAGCATGACTCTTTGCATCTAAAGTTTTTCAAAAATCACCAGTAATATGATCCCATGAAACACATATGAACACACAAAGGTGTCCAACATAAGGTTTCTTCCCATACGATTGTTTGACTAGAGTCATGGAAGGAGAAACTCGAGTTGATGCGCAATTGAGAATATAATTGGAACAGTACATCGCTTCATCCCATAAGCGAGAAGGTAGGTATTTATCCTACATAAGACATCTAGCCATTTTGACTAATGTCCGATTCTTGCATTCTGAAACTCCATTCTAATGTGGTGTGTGAGGAACTAACTTCTGCCAGTCAATACCAGATCGAAGTAGGTATTCTTAAAATGGTCGATTGACATAATCATCACCATTGTCAGATCTCAAGAAATTAATGGGTTGAACAAATTGCTTTTCAACAAAGGCCCAAAATTCTTTGAACTTCTCAAAGACAATATTTTTATTCTTTAGGAAAAAGACCCATGTGAAATGAGTGAAATCATCAATCAAAGTAAAAATGTACTTTGCACCTGTTAGTGAAGGTAAGTTGATAGAACATACATCACAATGAACCAATTTCAGTTGGTTCTATGCTCACCACGTTTTTCTAGAGTTGAAAGGTTTCTGATGATTCTTACCAAGTACACAACCCTTACATACACCTTCAGGGGGAAACAAATTCAGTAAACCAACAACCATGTTCTGAGTTGCCAGTTCCTGTAGACATTAGAAATTTAGATTTTCAAGTCGTTCATGCCGAACTCGACTTATTTTATCAGTGTGAGCAATAAGTGCAATCGATTCCGATTTAGGTTGATTCGAGTCACGAAATTTGTATAAGTTGTATGTTGGGTCCAGAATCCCGTCAGCGACAATCGACTTTCCTATCTTCAAATCCTAAACATTCAATCAATCTGGCCAAAAGTTCGTAATATTACATTCTTAGTCAAATGAACAAGAAAAATAGATTTGAACTGAGATTTGGCACATGATAGACATCGATAATGTTACCATGTCGACAAGATACATCTCCCTGACCAACAACATCCAAAGAAAAATCATCAACAACATAGATTCTACTTTCTTTGGATTTATTCAGTCTCTTAAGTAAAGTGGCATCTTTCACCATATGATTATTTCATCTCGAGTCGACAACCCATTCATTCTTCATAGTACAAGACATTAAGGCCCGAGACGCCCCAACTTGGAAGGTGAAATTATCAATGGGTCGACGAACAATCGACACGTCTCCTTCAAGACTATTAACCTTCTCCTCTAAATCACTCCCTTCTTGTAGTATTTCTTCTCGACATGTCCATTATTTCTACAATACCGATACGTTTTATTCTTTTGATTTCGTTGTGTTTATCTCTAGGATCTCTAATCAATATATGTAGGTTCTGTACAAAAGCATCAGTATGCACTCTATTCCTGGAATCCATCTTTCCCTTTCCTTTGAGAAAGTGGGCTTGGTTCTTACCACCAAGCTTTCCTTCTTCAAGAAATCTATGTTGATCAACAATAAAAAGTTCACAACAAATTTCAAAGGAGTAGTCCTTACCATCTTTCTTGCATGTGTTCCAAATAGGGTGGAAGGTTGATACAAACACATCAAATGGTGTTCTCAAATTTATCAAGACCAACTCAATCAGTTGTGCATCCTTCTTCATATAGGTTTCTCCACATTCTCTCAAATTCAACTGGATTTATTTAACACATGATAAATAGTCCTCCATTCTTTCAAAGGAATGAGGATCGAGAGATATCGAATATTTATCCAACTACATAAGGTGGATTTCATCGACTCGATTGAACAAGGTATTTAGCTTCTTCTAGACCAGATGTGGAGAGTCAAGTCCACTGAGATGAAAATGAATTTTTTGGGCGATGTAGGTTGTGATGACCCCTACAGACTCATCCTTCTTTCCATTAATGGAAATTTTTTCCGAAGCATTTGTTGGATCTGGGATCGAGACTTTGGTATACTACCACATCCCCTTACTTTTCAACACATTTCCCATGTCTGGAGCCCATACTGCATATTTTTATCCATTCATAACAACATGATTGATCTTCAAATCCATATTCAATATCTAGATAAACTAGTTTTGTTTCAATAAGTTCCAATCAATGAACCATCAACCCAAATTCAATCACACAACTGATCCAACTCAACAAGTTTTCCAGATAATAGGTCAAGTTTTTCAAACCATCGACTCTGATACCATGTTAGAGAATGAGGTGGAACAAAATATGAAATAAATAACATCGTACTATAGATACCCGAAGAGGGACAAAAAATTTCGAAGAAGAGAGGTGGAATCTAAATACAACGTTAAAACACTTAAGAACATAGTACTGTGATCATAACATCACAATTCATATTGCACATCTTAATTTGCAAGATCTATTTTTCAATCTCGAATCACATTTAGTATATTATAATGACCCAAGGGGTGTTCATTTATAGACTTAATATCTAATCAACTCCCACAAAATTTGGAAGATCTTGTCCACATACAATTGTTGGTGGTTAGAGTAGATTCCACAAAATATTTTTCGCTAAATTGGCTCGATGGGACTTGACCCGACCGAATATTTTTCCAACTTGTAGTCGATTACAGATATGCTTGATCCAACGCCCGATTATATTCGAATTTTGGTCGACTTTCTGACCGACAGGAACGTCAACTACTTGACCGACTAGTGTGGTTCACTGGTCGATCGCTCGACCGAATATGTCCAGATGTAGGTCGACCTCTCGACCAATTGATCCCAGAATATGTGTGATGAACCATAAATTATTGATGTTCCAAAACTGTGCTATCAGTAGTTTTCTGAGTGTTTTCAATTAATGATATTGTAAATCCCATTGACCCATCCAGGTCAATGTGAGTGTATGGCATTTCATCAATAGTTACAATCTTCCCTTTATGAGGGAAACAAAGCACTTGGAAAACTAAGGAGACTATAATTTTCATAGCATAAGTCAAACCACGTTCCAATAAAAGTTTATAATCGAGCGATGCATCGACTACTTCCAATTCTATGAAAACAATTTTACCCCCTAGCTGGATGGGAAATGAGGAAATAATACCATGAAACTTGAAGTTTCGTCCATCAAACATTGTTAGTAAATTTGGAAATGGGGCAAGATTAGGTGGGCCAATGGCTTGCTAACAAGACAAGGACATGATACAAGTCGAAGTGACCTCATCCATGATCATTATAAAGAGGGTTTCCATGTTGTACATTACTTGTATCTTGAAAGTGATGTGGTAAGGAAGGAGAGGCTTGATGTAGAAGTGTCAAACATGATCACCTAAGAATTGAAGGAATTAATAGCCCCTATGGCTGAGAGCAATGCACTTAGTTGTGTAGGGGAAGTCTAGAGTACTTCTAAGTCCAACATAGTGCACGATACCTAGGCAAAATATGATATAATCAAGTAGTTCTAGGTAGCATGGGTATTCGAGTTGCACAATGACCATTTGTACACACCCTTAGGTATGCATGGCATTACGTTTCTCACATATTTTAGTATATGCAGATGGTTTTGTGGGATGGGGAATTCCTTTACCTTTGAAGTAGAATCGAGGTTATCATAGTTATGAGCCTTGGTAAATAGGTGAATATTTTATCCCATCTTATAAATGTTTGATGATTTGGTATCATGCAAGGGTTCCCCCTAGTTTCCCCCTTTTTAATTTATAGTGTTGCTTGAAATGCCCAAAGTCATGTGTTTCCCTTGAGGGAAAGGGTTAGTTAACAAAATAGGTTGATGTTACACCAAAAAATTCCATTCCTCTTCAAGTTTAGGGAATCAATGCAGTAAATGATCATATTTTTACAACTTACAAGGAAAGCTTATTTTATTCTTTTCCTTATTTACCCCTCTAGCATTGGTGTCATATTTATTTCCATTATTATTATTACCACCTCCCTTATTACCCTTGTTTTTATTTTTTCTTCTCAGTTGTTGGCTACCCTTTGGATTAGTCATCTTCACATCATGTACATCAAATTTTTTGAGAAGGGGAGAGGTTGAATCATGAGCTTGACTAGTTGCGGGTGGATGAATAGTCATTCTTTTCATCTGGTGTGCCACTCGATCCATGACAACATTACTAACAAAACCAACAACACCATCAACATATGGTCTAGGATTATATCTTTGAGGACCAATTCTTGATCTCAGGGTGTTAGGATTTTTTTATATAAGACCCCATATTGAGAATATCTTAGGTCTACCTAATGGGATCTAAAAATGGATTCCTCTTTGGTTTTCTTTCTTGAAAAGGAGACTTCTTTGGATATATAAGAAAACAAATAATACAAAAACCATTCCAAAAGGAACTCAAGAGATATGATCCTTTATCATCCTCTTCCTTCTTCACCATTATTAAATGTGGTCAGAGATATGGGTAGTGTTATCTTGGATAAAATTAGAAAAGAGGTCAGTGATGCATCATGTTGGACAATAATTTTGTAAATGGTTAAGGAAAACTGTTGCTAAATAATGAAAAATTTGAAAGGATGATCCTTGTAGTTCAATGTACAATCCTAGTGAGAGTGCATAGAAATAGTTTCAATATGATGGAATCATCCACTAGTGATTTTTAGGAACACCATAAGAGGACTTCGTCACATGATCACCCAAATCCTCACCTGCTTCCCCTTCGAACTTCAAGATGTTTGAGGGGAGTTTGGTGGGTACTAGAGGCCAATTAAGGTTGTGACATACTAAATAATTTGTGATCTTACACAAATATGGAAATTGTATTGTCTCTTGAAAAGGAATTCAATGTTCTAACATGCAATTCCAACTTCTGGGGTTGAAATTGTCAAGTTGGCTAAAATTTGAAAATGAATAATCTATATTGTTTCTAGAAATAGGTTTCCAGGAAGAGATTGTAGGTCAATTGAGCTTTTTATAAAATCATTGAGGTCCTTGAACATGAGGATAACCTCCACTCATCCGGTTTCCAACATATTTGAAACAATTGGCTCTTTTTGTCATCCCCTACGAATTAAAGGATCCTCGCATTGGATTCCATGAAATATGGAAAGGGTTTCCACCCAACGACATATTGAATAAGGGGAAGGAACTACTCCATATATTAATAAATAATTAAAGAGAGTTTGATCCTACAAGAATGCCAAAAGATTGAAAACTTTTTCCCATTTGGTTACCCCACCCTACAAAAGGATTAACTCCAGAAAAATCCTTAGAAGATGGAAATGATCCACTTCCCAAAGAAGGGTTTAATAGAGGGATGTGGCCCCACCTCATGGGAAAAATTGAAAAGGATTTGAAGAACTCCTTACATTAAACATATGGCTCTGAAATGTCAGGGGTAGAATTGGCTGAGACATGTGGCATGCCCATAGTCAACATTCCAAAATCAAACACACATAAACAAAGGATGTAGATGGTATAGAACTGATGGATGCAGTGGGCTTGNCTTGACAAGTAAAGGTATGGAATTACTAGCTGATGCCATCGTCATAACTTGGGTAGTGTCCATTTTTCAGGTAGTTGAATGAGGAGGAGAAAATTCACCTCCAACTACATACCTTGAAACATTACCATTTTTTTCCATACTGGACCAATGAAAATAAGGATTGGCAGTGTGATCCAAACTTGGAAAATTCAAAATATGCACAAGGACTAGATCTTGAGGTATAGTAAGAGGGTTAAAATTTCGTAAAATTCCTTTGGCTTGAAGATCCTCAATTCTAGTAACTCCTTTTGCAGAAGTGTTCGAGTCCACAAAGTCTAGATCCACTGGCTCTGACAAACTATACTTGTCAAGTCGACGAATTTGATGAGGTAGCTCCACCCTTTATGGTGAAAGAACTTGGATCCATATTGAGTAGTGTAGCATTTGGTATACCACTTTCAATAAATGATTTAAAGTATATACAAATAGACTCCCTAAAAAAAACTAAACAAACAAACCACAACACTAAGAAAAGGTCCTAATATAATACAACACATTAACTAATTTTCCAAAACCTCATCCCAGGTGGATTAGTTCCTTAGTCCAAATCAATGAAAAAGTTGAAAAGTCACCTTTCAGGGTCTAATACAAGTTGATTAAGTCCCGAGACTAATTGACAAAGGAGTGAGAAATAGTTATCATAACCTGGTTGCAATGTTTTCCTATGGTGTTAATGTCCTCATGAATAAAAACATGTTTCAAAGGAGCCAAGTCTATGATATATCATTTGTCTTGGGTACTACGATATTTCCCCTCATAGTCATTCATGTGGAAACTAGGAATGAAAACTATGGTACCAATTCACAATCATATCGTGGGGGAACCATCGTCAATTGGAACTGCAAGTATGGGAAATGTAGCAAATCCTGAAGTCCCAAAAGAACTAACACCTCAGAGGACCAAGTGGTATGTAGGAAACCCCCAAAGAGGGGGATATCTCCTTCACTTATCCTTACTTGAACTAGAATTTAACTCTTGTGTTAGAGTAGCTTCCTTGGAAACACCTATGCGATATTGGATTTTGATCGTTGAATAGTAATAATCTATGTTTGAATTTAAGTGGTCTTGGAGATTTAACTTTCCCATTATGTTCCAAGGCCCTACACCTAGACTAATAATTTTTTTATAAAATGAAAAGTCTAGTTAATTTTATTTATCATTCATTTTAGGGGTTGTTGTATACTCAGATAAAACGATGGTGAAATGAATGATGTTCATAGAATATTGTGAAAAAAAACTTGAACGAACATTGTCATTTTTATAATTGAAATTATTATTCAATGTAATGTGTATAATAAATAACTTTATGCAAACCCTTAAACTTTGAGATGTGAATCTTTTCTCTTTTTCAATGGAAAATTCACAACTACAACTTTTCCTTTCCAAAAGAAAACTCACTATTTGATGCAATCTAAGATATCCTAAATGATCTGAAATGAAACTACCTTTTCAATGAAAATGACAAAAGAAATAAATATGATAAGAATTTGAAATACAACAAATGAGAAATACGACAAATGAGAAATGAAACCGATCTACTCAAAGAAATCTAGCCTTTTGTTTATTGCTACTAAGTGAAAACTAAGAAAAAGACTGAAAAAAAAAGGATTTTTTTATCTTTCTTTTCTTGAAAACAAGAAATGTAGGGAAGAAAAATAAAAGGATCATATCAATAACTTCAAACTTCATAAATTATCACCACAAAAATCAAGAAAGTAAAAGAACTAAAAACAAAACTTGTCATATAACCATGCAAATTAGAAAATGACTAAAGAAGCCAAAGAAGCTCAAAATGAATTTTTTTCTTTAATTTTAAAACTTCAACTAACTTCTGAGACTGAAAAAAAGTATTCAAAAAATTAAGAGATCCAAAGAGATCCCCCAAAAGAAAATTCAAGGCTTAAAAATACTGGGAAAACAAAGAAAGACTGCCTTCCAGGAGACATACACTTATGTTGGCATAGAAACAAGTGTATGTATGTTATTGGATAAATCGGTGAATGCATACATAAACTAATCTCCCTAGATCCACCTAGATCTAGAACAAAACAAGACAGGACATGATGCTTTCCCTAAGTTACAATCATTGAATTTACTACCAAATAAGGAATGAGTGACATACCTTTGAATATCGCTTCCTTATGTCTTTGTTGTCCTTGCTTCACTCCGGTGCTCTTGTGAGACCAAATCTGAAATGACACAAACCAACCAAAGTGAAAGAAACAATAGTATATTCAATGACAACCTATGCATGTGATCAAGGAGTCGTGCAATAAAATGAGAATGATTTTATGGGAAAGAAACATGTCACTGTATTAAAGAATGTGGAAGAAAGATACATCCAGATGCCTTGATGTTGTCAGGTTCCTTCCAACAGTTCCTTTCTTACCACACACCTATTTCTCCAATGATTTTGAGACCATGGATCTAATAGCTATTCACAATCTATCTTGACAAAGCAAAGCTCAAAGCCAATCTAACCAAGCTAACAATCTCAAGCCAAAACAACTCAAACCCTCATCAAACTAAATTTCTCCATGAGAGCTCCTCTCCTTTTATAAGCTAAAGAGGATGAGGTGAGGAGGTTAGGATGATCCCACTAAATCATGAAAGCGAGTAAGATCCAAACCATTCAGAGGCCACCTCACCATAGAAGCTTCTCCTTCTAGAATCATAGAGAAGACACTCATTTTTTCAACGTACGAAGGCCATCGCACCCTAGCTATAGTGCAACCTACAGAAACTCCGCAGCCTAGGTATAGTGCACCCTGCAGAAACCAGGTATTTCTGCACCCTAGCTATATATCAGCCTAAGGAAATCCTCTTTAATAGGGTTTTTACAAAGGAAAATACAACTTATTCTCTTAGGAAAAGTTCTTCTCCCTTCTTTCTTCAGGAATTCAGGCCACTGACCCTTCTGAAGGCAAAAAATAGGTTTACATCATTAACGGTCATAAGGGTGATGAAAATAATGTGTAACAGAGAGCCCCCCAAAGTATGAAGTTAGAACAGAGTGATAGATGAAATACTTTGTCGAGTGTGTGTAGGGAACAAGGAACAGTCGATCAGAAACCTGCCAACAAACAAGGAAATATAGTAAAATAGTATATCATCACTGAGGTAGGCATTCCCATACTCAGAATATAAATGACTCAAAGCATAAATGCCGACATGCGAAGATCCATGTCAAGTAAAACAGGTCATGGCCACCAAACATGCACTGTGGATCCATGCCAATATGACTTAAATATGAACATATCCACCAAAAATACACTGTGGATCTATGTGTTAAAGACTCAAATTTGAACATAGCCATGAGACATACAATGTGGATCTATACAATAGTACAATCTGAATAAACTCCAACACAACCTTAATCTTTAAGAAAAGATTCAGGGTCTTCATCTCCACCACTATATAGTACGAATATAACCATGTGAATACATGTGCTGAAGTCAAACATGGTAGAAACCACTTGATTACCGGTCATTAGTGTATACCGTTAACAAGCACAAGGGAAATCACCATTAATGTCAATGACTCCCAAGGTACACTAGTACAATCCAATGGGTATGAATTTGCGATCTGAAGTCGAACACTCAACAAAATATCCCGATCAGGGGTCAAAAATGAAAACCCACTGTCGAAAGTGAGGAAACATGCGATTGATGCATGCAAGTTCCAAGGTACCAATGAGTTTCTAAGTCTAATTCCTAGGTAATGAGCTGAAGTTGACAGGAAAAGACTCGTCACATGAGGGCCTTAATGTATCCCCCATCAATGACATGAAACAAGTAACAATATTTGAGGTAGATCAGAGTAACAAATGATTTAGGACTGACTCGGGGATGGACAACACAATAGAAGGCTTAAGGACTATAGAAATGGTTGACGCAATAGAAGGCTTTCATGGTTGAACTTCTCTTTGAACATATTGATGACACGACAACTGTCTTGGAAACACTGACTCATCAATAGGGATCATAGACCAATTTGTAATCTTATAAAGGATTACGACCAAGAGACAAGTGGATTTTCCAACCTAGACACAAAGCGAGTGAAAGGGTGTCATGTTCAAAGGTGACTCTTCCATAGAATACAGGTTTAGACACATTTCTTTCCCAATTTTTCCCCCACCATTTCTGGCAAGTACCTCTTTATTTTTACACAAGCTTGAGGAGGATAACATATGCTTGTAGATGTAAGCTCATCCTTTGGATGAGTCCCTCGGAGTATGTTTAACGAACCCTAGGAAGGAGTGGTTCAGTCCCATATGGGTCTTTCAATGTTTGTTTTACGAGTCTAAATAAAGAAAACTCAGGGGTTTTTCATGTTTAGAGAGTCTGAAAAACTCTTAAAGAGAACTCTCTCAGTTCCTTTTTCATAAATTAGTTTGATGAGACCGAAAAAGTGATAACCTACCACCCAACAAACTTTTTCTTCAAATACTTTTACGATCGTGAAAAGAACAAGATCGCTCGGCAATCTTTTCATGTTTAGAGAGTCTAAAAAGATCTTAAAGGGAACTTCAAGGGGTTCCTTTTTCGTATAACCTTTATGAGTCCAAAAAAGTGATAAAAGTATACTCGGTTACATTCTCATTGATTTATGAGCATGAAAAAGAACAAAGACTAAGCTCGGTAACCTATTCTCATGTATTTACGAGCATGAGAAAGAACAAAGACTAAGATCAATAACTTATTCTCATGTATTTACGAGCATGGGAAAGAACAAAGACTAAGCTCGAGATTGTTTTCATTTTTACGCAATATTTAAAACAAAACAAAACTATGCTTGGACCTGGTTTCATTTTTACACAAGCTTGAACCAGAGGAAACTATGCTTGAGGTAGGTGGTTTCATTTTTAAACAAGCTTGAACCATAGAAAACTATGCTTGAACTTCCCAACACATAACACAAGGATGGTTGGTACTTATCCCCCAGCTTGAGAAACCAGTGTCTTAACTTCAGCATGAATTCCAGAGCCTAAGGCAAATGCCCCCTAAGCTTCATTTCATCCAACTGCAAGGGAGAATGAAAATAATCTTCAAATACTAGACAAAGGACTTGACTCAAACAGAGAGGGGGAACAATCTGTTTCATTTTTTAACGAGCTTGACACAGGAGAAGAACCATGCTAGAGAATCTAGGTTCAATCCCTAGACCTATGTTTCATTTTTTAACGAGATTGACACAAAAAAAAGAACTATGCTCATAATATTTGTTTCATTTTTTTAACGAGNCAACGGAGACGAAAAAAATATCCTCACAACTGATTTCATTATTTAACGAGCTTGAAATCAGAAAACCATGCTCAAAGATGGTTTCATTTTTTAATGAGCTTGAAATCAGAAAACCCTGCTCAAAGTTGGTTTCATTTTTTAACGAGCTTGAAATCAAAAAACCCTGCTCAAAGTTGGTCTTGATCATGGCTTCCAAGAGGAAAATGTTCCGGAAGGACACCATGTTAAAGGACAAAACTCGGTCATGGATTCCAAGAGATCTTCACTTGATGGAAGAAACACACTTCAAGGGCCACGATAGCGGTAAAGAGATCAGGCTCTAAAATCCCGATCGAAGAGATAACCATGTCAACTACTGGATCCAAATCATCAAAAGTTGAAGTCATGGGAGACAACACCACATAATTAACATGTGGCAGGGGCGATACCGTCTGCATATAAGAACCATTTAGGGAGGTAATCTAGTCAGGACCAATGAATGAAAGTTGATCAATAGTCACAATTCTTCCATCGTGGGAGAAAGATATCACACGAAAAAGAGTGGACATGATAGCTTTCATGGCATAGACATAATCCTGTCCAAGGAGTAAAGAGAAATCCAAGGGGTCTTGGAATACCATGACATCAATAAATACAGTTTTCCCTCCCAAAGTTACAGGAAACTGAGGAAGGGTCCCTAAAGGTTGACTGGTTCTTCTGTTAAAAGCTAACAGATTATGCGTAACTGGCACAAGCTGAGGACAACCCAAATCTTGCCAAGCAATAGAGGAAAAAATACTAATGGATGCACCTTAATCTATCAACGTATGAGGAACGCCCCGACCACAAACCTGTACTATAATCTGGAAATGAATGTGAGAGGGAAGACGAGGTCCAGTTAGCACACCCCAATTAACAATGATGGTCTCATTACTTGGAGGGGGTTCCAGGGGAGAAGGAGGAATACCCCCGAGCACGGTAGAATCTGTATCAACGAGAAAAACATGAGCAGTATCGGTTTTACTCTCGAGCGGGAGAGTAGGATTGACCACTTGGGTTTCACTCTCTGGCAGGAGAGTGGGATCGACCAATGATGGGATTAGATCAACCGCTTGGTCAACTGGTTCAACTAAGGATGTGACCATATTGACCACTTGATCAATCATACTGACCAATGAAGGGGACAGATTGATCGTTCCATCAACTACAGGTGGGTCAAGAGTAAACTTGTGATAAGCAGTTGGAAGTTGAGGTTGTGAAACAGTCATATCTTCTAGGAATTTTGAGGCTTCTTCCATATGAGGGAAAATATGAGCTATATGATTCCCTTTGCATAACATACATGGGAAATTGGCTCTACTTTTCTTCTTCCCAACAGTGTCTTGACTAGTTGAAGGGAGGTCATCATCATGTTGTTCAGAGGCCGATGACATGGGTTGGTGAGGGTGTGTAGACCATGCTTCTATAACCTTGGATAGACTAGGGCAATCCTTAAGAAGATGGATACCCTTACAAAGCCTACAATGGTACTTGGGCTTATGGGTTGTTTGGGTGTTCTTGGCATCATCAACACTCCTAGCATGATCAACAGTAACTGGTTTCTTTCCACCATGTATGGTAGTGGTTGGAAGTGTGGATCCTTGCTTATTTTTCTTCTTCTTATTCTTCCTTTTCTTATTCTTCTTATCCACTAAGTTACTAGCTTTAGAGATTTCACTCGGCGAAGAAGATGAAATGAAAGAAGACCTTGCAAGTGAAGAAGGAGAAGAAGATCTTACTGGAGAAGAAGGTGAAGGATCAAAATGAGGTTGATGTTCTTGGGGGGAAGTGCTTATAGTTGAAGCACTTACTGCATTTGGGATTACCTAAGTGGAAAACAACCACACCGGCAATCCAATCGTGAGACCTAGAAGGCTCAAAGTAGTGATGTGAGGAGGACCAATGTTTCTGTAAGAAGGAAAAACAAAAGGTTCCCTTGAAAAAGGGGTACCTTCATTGGTCATTCCAGGAGCTGACGCCATTAAAATAAAGATCCAATCTAGATTCCACTAGGGAAAACAAATAACACATGCTAAAAATCTAGTAAGCAAGCAAGCAAACAAAACCTTTTCACAATGAGCACACTAGTTGGTGATGAAATCCAATGTCATGTGAACAAAGTGAGAAGGGGATGAGATAGAGAGGGTGGAAAAGTTACATTGATGACCTGCTTAGCAGACTTACACCCTAGTGCAAGCTCCCACACATAATCGTGGGTATACCCTCCAAGGAGTCTGAGTGAGTTTGGCCAACGTCAATTCCAGGTACTGTGAAGACTTGCCCCTACACAGTCACCTCGTGTAAAGACCCTAAAGAGATAGGTCACTAAGGTTACCAACTACTACAGTGATGCCTGGCGAAACATTCGACAGTTTGATCCACGCACAAAGGCAGGGTATCTAGCCCGAAATCAACTTGAAAGGCTTCCACTCATCATTGTGGGTATACCTTTCAAGCGACCCCCATAATACGCGCAATATCTACACCGAGACCAACAAAGATGGGTGAGTAACTCTGCCAATCTCAATGCGACCTCATGTTTGACCCTTGTGTGAGAAGGGCTTCCTAGGAAAAAATGTAATAAGTGGATTTATCACTCCCTAACTCAAGATTCTATGTTTGTTTGCAGCTTTGGAAAGTTATCTTTCACACCTATTCCAAATCCCTACAACTAATCTATTGTAGGTTTGCTACCAAAAAATATAAAAATGTCTAATAAATTTTTATAAGCGCTTTATTTTATGGCTGTTGTTACTCAAAAGGAAAAATGGCATGGACAATATGGTTTTTTGATCGTCTCAAAAGTTATGCAAAGAGATGAAGATGCAATCTTTTCATTTCGATGAAATCTATGCTACGAGAAGGAGAAAACATTTACCATTCCCAGATGTTCAATGTCCCAAAATTTTACTAAACTCATCGATACCAAGATTTTCAAGAAATGAGACAAATAGACTGTACACCCATACACGATTTTCAGAATTCAAGACCAAAAAATGCCAAGAATCATTCAATTTCGCTACTTCAAATGCAAGGATTCCCCCAATCTAATATAAAGCAAGAAATTAAAACTTTGTTTCAAAGATAGCCAAAAGAAATAGAAAATCTATATAAAACAAAGCAACTCAAACATTTTTTTTTTAACACGAATTATTCAATAAAAGAAAAAGAAGTTCTTTCACCAAACAATTCTAAAGAAAAGACAGTGCTTTGTAACTGAAAGACACTCAAAGCAAGAGACTAAATCTTTCAAAATAAAACAAAGCAAAGATGGCTAAAAGAAGTTTTGAAGCTGTCAAGCAGACTATAAACAGATCATAATGAAACCCAAAAATTCACCCCAAAACCAAATCCAAGGTCTGGGTAAGGAAAAAACCATCAAAAATCAAAATTTTCACAATTTCCACAGGCTGTAGACTAACACAGCATGGAAATCCCTAATTTTCGCAGGCCATATATGGGTAGGGTGCAGAGTTTCCGCACTGGTATAAACAGGTAGGGTGCAGAAATCCTAAGTCGCCACACTGTCCCTCAAAGAGGGTGCGGAAATCAAACAAAAATGGAAAAAATTAAAAATTAAGAAGGTTTTCCAATGAATTCAAATAGGCAAAGAGTCAAGATATATATCCCAGTGACTCAGAAAATAGAAACCAGAAAATCAAAGCAATAAAGCAAGACAAACTAGGAAAACAATTCGTTCCCCAGTGGAGTCACCAATTTTGTTATTGGATAAATCGATGAATGTAGACATAAACTAATCTCCCTAGATCCACCTGGATCTAGAACAAAACAAGACAAAACATGATGCTTTCCCTAAGTTACATTCATTGAATTTACTACCAAATAAGGAATGAGTGACATACCTTTGAATATCACTTCCTTATGTCTTTTTTGTCCCTGCTTCGCTCCGGTGCTCTTGTGAGACCAAATATGAAATGACACAAACCAACCAAAGTGAAATAAACAATAGTATATTCAATGACAACCTATGCATGTGATCAAGGAGTCATGCAGTAAAATGAGAATGATTTTATGGGAAAGAAACATGTCACTATATTAAATAATGTGTAAGAAAGATACAACCATATGCCTTGATGTTGTCAGGTTCCTTCCAACAGTTCCTTGTTTCCCACACACTTCTTTCTCCAAGGATTCTGAGACCATGGATCTGATATCTACTCACAATATATCTTGACAAATCAAAGATCAAAGCCAAACTAAGCAAGCTAACCATATCAAGCCAAAACAACTCAAACCTCATCAAGCTAACTTTCTCCATGAGAGCTCCTCTCCTTTTATATGCTGAAGAGGATAAGGTGAGGAGGTTAGGATGATCCCAATAAATCATGAAAGTGAGTAAGATCCAAACCATTCAGAGGCCACCTCACCATAGAAGCTTATCCTTCTAGAATCCTTGAGAAGACACTCGTTTTTTCCACGTACGAAGGATGTCGCACCCTAGATATAGTGCAGCCTGCGGAAACCAGGTATTTTCGCAACCTAGCTATATAGAAGCCTGCATAAATCCTCTTTAATAGGGTTTTTACAAAGGAAAATACAACTTGTTCTCTCAGGGAAAGTTCTTCTCCCTTCTTTCTTCATGAATTCAGGCCACTTACCCTTTCGAAGGCAACAAATAGGTTTACATCATTAACGGTCATAAGGGTGACGAAAATAATGTGTAACAATGTACATGATTATCCCTTAATAAAGAATCATATATATGCTACTTTACTTAGGGAAAGACGCACATGTGACTTCAAATCCCAAAAAGGAATTGGAAAAAACTGAATCAAATCCTAGAATGTAAAGCTTCAGGTTTGAAAACACTTGCAGAGACATAAACAAAACGAAATAAGAGAAAAACAAATTACAAAATAAAGCAACAAACTAACCTAAAGGATAACTCAGTGGACTTGAAATTTTTTTTTCAAGGATTTATCCTACATGATCCATGTTAAATATCATAGAAATAGGATACCTAAAGAACTGACTCTAACAAAACAAAGTAGTTATGAATGTGTAACTAAATAACTACAAATAAGAAAAATATTAATTACTTGAATTCTAAAGTTTGGAGAATACTCCTCGCATGAATATTTGATCCAATATCTCTCTCTAATGCTTCTCTTGTCAAAATGCACACAAGAAGAGAGAGTGTTTCAAAAAATGTAATTATAGTAACTAACTCCTAACTGCATATACTAACTAGGACTAGAATTCTAGTATCACATCAATCAAATTCATATAGTTTCTACAAAAGTAAGCCAATAACATATTATTGGTAAATAGAATAGAGTTCTCATTTATTATGAACATCAAGTAACATGAAAAAAGTTACCTGATCTTGTTGTTGCAATTAGTACCAGAATCGATATCCAAATTCCTCCACCCAGGCCACTGAAGATGGATTGAACTCATGGTTCCTTTCTCCAAACAAATGAGGGGGAGAGGAAAATTTTATTCCTTTGAACAATATAGAAAGGGGAAATATGTTGGAAAAATGTCTTTCAAATATTAGAGACAAATCATAAAACATTGGGATGAAAGGGCTTGCAGACTTAGTAGTATTCCATAATCATAAGGGTGATTCAATGGAGACATCCTTTGCTCCACCTAATGGAACTTATTTATACTTCAAAATTTTGGTTGGATTATTTAGGCATGGGATATAGGAGGTGATTAACCTGGGAAACCCATGAACTTCACCCAAAAGGGTGCATTATGTACATATTTTATTTTGTTTTGGTGAAAAATGAGGACATATATGAGTTGTTGAAGGGGAAAGAGCATATAAAAAGTTGCATATACTCTATGTCAAATCTAGAGTAGCATGTGACTAGCTAGAGGGTGTTTTTTGACACTACTATATATGGTGTTTAAGTTTGACAGTGATTTTCTATGGTATGGACAAAATCGACCGTACCATGAAAAATGACTAAGTAATTATCAAAATTTCATCATTTTTTTCTTGATGCCTCGATGTTTGTCAAAATTAGACTATGTCTAATAGTCATCATACTTTTGAATCCCCTTCGATGGTTTGTAATAACACTTCTAAACAAATTCTAGTAAAACGTGGTGCCTCGTCATCAAATGCGGATCATAGAGGGGGGTTTATGAAACCACCTGCTCCATGGCTCACTCAACTATAGAAAAAACTATCAATATCTAGGTAATACCATCGATGCTGCCACATTGACACCACCGTCATGACCCCACTACCTCCTCGTGGCCTACCACTATGAAATCCGTGTGGCATTGCCACATTAGCAAAGTATCCATCTCGTCGATGTGTTTTTCACCTTCAGGCTTAAATATGCTTGTTAGGGGGCCTAAAAATGCATGTTGGGGGATTATTACACCTACAACGGTGTAGTAGGTTTTCTCGATATGTCAGAACCTGACCAGAAGAGAAATATAATTAGAAATAAAAATCATTAATGGATCGACAAAGCTATATTAAAATTTAGTAAGTGGGAAAGGAAAAAACCTAATATATAATTGTGTTGCCAAATAAGCTATGAGTGGATCTCAAGTGAAAAGTTAGTTAATGTGACTAGTCACGTCGTATGATGGTATTTGGGTCAATCCTAACTAGTGCCACCCATATTTATTATTTTTTACAATGAAGGGACACTAATCCATGGAATTATAATGGTTCTCCATCAATCCATTGTTGCATCAAATTATTGAAGTGAGACTAGTACCAAGGAACTAGTGCATTATAATGGTCAAGAGTTTTAGTGTCAGTTGATTGAGACCTAGCACAATATGTAAAACATGCCGGAAACTTGGGAAGGATTCAAGTGGATGGATGAGAGGTCACATTACTACACCAATATACCAATAGTGACATCAGTCAAGAAGAACCGCATTGGATCAACGAAAGTCCAGTAGGCCCCAAGAAAGAGAAAGGGGGAGTCTCCAGTACCAGTGGGATGACCAAATGAAAAAGAGCACATCAACAACAAGATCCAAATATTGAGGTTAATAATATGAAACTTCCTAGAACAATTTATGGTACCTCCATATGCAATCATTACTTGAAACTCTAGTGCTCGAAATACAAATCCATTGCAATCTTTTTCTAATTTGTAATTGATGAATTTATGTGATCCAAATCTCGGGGGATGATATTTGGATGGCTTGAATGCTAAGAGAGGAGGAATTTAGGCATGCCAATATTGCATGAAAAGAGACATGGACAAAAAAAAAATGTAAATGAGGTACTTAGGAGGTGAGGCTCAAAGAGGAGTCTCACCTCTAAAAATAATTACTAGTAAATCACTGAGAGCTAATTAATCTCACAATGAATGTTAAGGTCCTAAACCACACATAGGTAGATCAATGTATTCGGATGTAATAAAGGTCAATATTAATAAGACCTTTCAATAAAATAGAATAAGGCGGATGTAAGAAGACCTAATAGAAGCTTCCGCT
>SNQJ01S0019344.1:145272-196650 GCA_010110895.2 Picea sitchensis | reverse complement strand
GAATCCTCATTCTTATCTGCTATAAAAGATTCTTCTCTAGAGGTGGGTTTGTCTTTACCTATCCTCATTTCATAGGTAGTCAGAGTTCCTAGGAGTTGGTCAATAGATAGATATTTTAGATCATTAAGTTTTTCTATAGCAGATACCTTTGGGTTGAACCTATCTGGCAGAGATCTCAAAATTTTCTGAACTAAAGAGACATCCTCAATTTTTTCACCAAGTCCTATCATCGCATTTACTTGTTCTTCAACTCTCAGAAAGTACTTCCCAACAGTTTCATCCTCTTTCATATTTAGTTGTTCAAACTATAATTTGTAGGTTTTAATCTTGGCATCCTTTACCTTCTCATTACATTCATAACTACTGATGAGTTTGTCCCACATTTCTTTGGCAGATTCTAAGTGCATAACTTTTACAAATTCTTCTTCTGTAAGACAACTTAGAATAGCATTCATAGCCTTAGCATTGAATATGAATTCTATCTTGTCATCCTTAGAAGCTAGTACAACCGGTTTTACATAACCAGTCTCTACCACATCCCATGCATCTGCACCTAGGGCCATTATGTAGGTTCTCATCCTAACTTTCCAGAAGGTGAAGTTTGTTCCATTGAACAGGGGGGGCTTATTGGTTGAAGTTACTTCATGGCTAGTCATGTTTAAGATCTAGGATCTAGCCTTAGATAAAAGGAACCCGCTCTAATACCAATTGTTGGACAACTGAGAAGGGGGGTGAATTAGTTTTTATTGTGCTTAAACAATTATGCCCATTTTGAACTCTTTACAGAAAACTCAATGACGATCACAATAAAGAAGGTAAGTAAGCAATAGAATATTCAACATCAATCACACACATGAAATATAAAGAGACAGATATTTCCTAAGGAAACCCATAAAGGGAAAAACCTCTTCTTCTTGATATGATAAGTAATCTTTATTTTATGTACATTATCATTATGATGAGCTCCAACTCTTCTTGAGGCTACAATCTCTGTTTTACAAGAAACAACCTACTGAGAGAACCAACTCTCTAGTTTCTCTAGCACCCACTAGAAGGAAGCACCAACTCCCTGAGTGTTCCAACACCAAGTGGATGGAAGCACCAACTTCCAGTCACACAAGCACCAACCTGTATAACAAAGAACAATAGTTCTCCCTTGCACCACCCTCCCACCTTGGTTTTTCTAGCTGCAAGCAGATGGAAGATACAACTCCCTATGTTCAAGCACCCACTTGAAACTATGAGGACACCAGCCCTCCCTAGCACCTCCCTACCACCCTGAATATAAAAAATTTGTTCCTAAAAATTATTACAATGATACAGTGTTTCTCTAAAGGATTACCAGTCTCATTACTGTTCTGTTGCACTGCTCTGCTCTGCCTGCATCAGTGTCTTCCTGATCGCATCTCCTTGAGATTTATGTTCTTCTGCTCTGTCTCTAAATGCGCACCTCAACTTTCTCTTCCTCTCTCAGATAAGCATTTCTACTCTATCTCTTTCTTCTATGCTTTATTCTCTATGTGTTATTTCCATTCAATGCTCTACGCCTCTTCTATGTGTTTCAGTTGTTGCACATAACATGCTTCTACCCGCATGAATAAATATCCATAGAAGCAACCGTCTCTTCTTTGTTTTGTGCATATTTATCATGCCAATTCCTCTGCCAGATCATACACCTAACTCTTCGTTGTCTCTAGCGATCATGTTGAGTTTGTTCTTGATTAATGGTTGTTCCTGAGATTCTTTGCCTATTTTTGGCAGTGAAACCCTTTGTCTTCTCTGTCACAATTGAGCTTATCCTCTCTGTTTCAGTTATAGACTTCAACACTTTTTCCATCTGTCAATTGTCTCTATGATGAGTCTTCATTCCACTGTAAGTTACCTTGAGACTCTTCGGATCCTATGGAAGTCACCCTACATCTCCTCAAATTCTCTAGCAGATGCAATCACTTCGTTCTGGCAGTTACTGAGAAAACCTCTGCGCGTTCATATCCCTTTGGTGCCTCTTCCCTTTTTGAGAAATCTACACAATGGGCACTAGCTTTTCTGGCTAAGCCCCTTCCTTTCACATGACCACCGGTGGTGACTAGGGGCCAATCACTTCGAGACTTCGCGTTTCAAGTCATCTGTCATGAGTCACCCCGACTCTCCTAACTCCCGATCTACCGAACTCTGAAGTGGAGCCTACCGACGTGCTAGCTCCTCCCTTGATATGACCTTGGGAAATGAGCTCACGTGACCTTGCAATTGTGGGCATGTCCAAAGGTGGTGTTAGACCAAACTGTTTTTTTCCCTGCAATTCACTACGAGCCTCCACGTGTCCTTTCTCCAAAATCGTGGTTTCGATTGCGACCCGCTCACAAAAAATTAAGACATGAGCATGTTCTGGCCCCACAATGTGATGGGACCATCGATCTCATGATCTTGATGGTTCTCCTTGATCAACAACTCCGATCTATTGACTTATCATGCCGTCTTTCCTCCGTCTATGCACAATCCTTAGTCTTAATGATCAAGTGACATGTGGCCCTCCAAACCAACGAACAAGATTGATTTCGCCTTTCAAGCTTCGGGAGTTTCGATTCTCAAACTTCGCTTGCTTCCAGAGAATTTCACTGAGATTCCATGATCCAAAAACACGTGTCCCTTTTGGATCATTGGTTGCAATCCCTTCAGATATTCGGGGTTCGGGAATCTCAACTTTCCAACCTTTCAACCCTCCTTTGCTTTTCCCCCAGAGCTGACAATCCACTGACACATGTCCCTTTCGAATCAATGGTCATGATATTTTCGGGTATTCGGGGTTCGAAATTATCAAGTCTCAACTGGAAATCCTTAAGTGATATTTCTCCGAAATCTCAGATCATCTGACGCGTACTCCCCTTGACGATCAACGGTCGAGATTTGTCTTCGGCGATTTTCACGTTCTCCCTATCCACAAAAATTCTAAAGTTGTGGATCCCGCGCCACCTACCCTCCTCGATGATGGACGACCCCAAACCACTTTGGGACTTTGGAACTTTGGGCAAGTGCTGGTGGAAAATCTCCCGAAGTAAAACTCCCAGAGTGATGTCACTTGATGACGTGTCATGACCCTAGTAGATTCCACGTGTCACTTGTATTTGTGATTTGCACATACCTGAAATGCCAAATCAACTTGACACTTATCATCATTTGATTGTGCCATGTGTTCTTGCTGACGTGGATCTTCATTCACTTCAGGACTTCGGGTATTTTGACTTTTCAGGTCACCAATTCTTCTGAAGTGAGAATCCCCAAACAATAACCTCCTTGCAACTTTTAGACCCGAACTAAATGTTGTTCGTCGATCATGTTCTCAAATCGATGGCTCAATCTTTCTTCAATGCTAATTTTCTAGCTTATCCGGTGCTTCCACTTCAAATTGATCTGACGATTGTCGTATACTTTGGCTCTCCGGACTTTGGGTTTTTCAAGTCTCAAACGGAAAAATCCTCGAAGTGTTTTGCTTTGGAGTTGAGGAGTGCGTGCCACCTGTCAGTCTTGACGATGGACGGTCCCTGCTTACTTCGAGACTTCGGGACTTTGACAAGTCCACTCTCCTATGCTCATCAAAGGCTTAACCTTCATGCATTTATCTCTGTATCAAATGACTATTGATCCTTCGCACTCAGATCCAACGACTGAGCTCAATTCTCCTCTTTTGCGTGCTCCTCCTGACTGGACACTGATATGACGTCCACTGTCGCTCCTCCTCCTGAGCTTATGATTTCTTCCGACTTAGAAGGTTTTCTAAGTATTCAAAGGTTTCAACCTCTGAACCTTCTCCTGCGGGTCTCGTCTTCGTTGTTCTTGTTTTCCATCGTTGTTGTTGTTCTTCTTCTCTTTCCTATTTGCCATCATTGTTGTTGCCATCAATGACAAGCGCACTCTGCCTGTAAACATGCCAACATATATTTCCCCATTCTTTGACATTCATCACAATGTCAAATGTATTGTTGATCATCTTTGTATAGGGTTGGCCAGCAGTATCCATCCCATAATATCTTGTAGGTTGTCCTCTTTGTTGCATAATGTCCTCCACATGGTTAATAATGACAAGCATGGAGGGAATCATCTAAATCATTTTCTCTTATGCATATACTAAAGAATTGGTCTGGGAAAAGTTTGAATAGATATACAACTACCCAAGTATAGGTTGAGTTTTTCCACACAATCTTGCATCTTTATTTGAAGGAGAAGTGTTGAGAAAACCTCTGTATTATGAGATAGTTTTCTATGTCAACAAACCAAGGGGTTTTTTTTTATATGGAAAAAAGGTTCTCATCTAGAAACTGATCATCAATAATGTCTTCTTCAATAGGAATGGTCAACCTGGAGAAACAATATGTGACTACATTCTGCTTGCCGGGATTATCAAGAATAGTTAGATCAAACTATTGTAATAAAAAAAACCATCTAATAATTCTACCATTGATGACAATTTTGTTCATCAAGTATCTAATGGAAGCATGATCTGTATGTACAAAAACTTTATACCCTGTAATATAATGTATGAATTTCTTTAGAGCATGAACTACTGCTAAAAGTTCCTTTTTTGTAGCAGTGTAGTTGAGCTTTGCACCAACCAAATTTTTACTTATGAAAAAAAATTCCTAAGGTTTTTTATCTTCATCTTGTCCCAATATTTCTCCCACATATTTATCTCATGCATTAGTGTGAATATGAAATGGAAGATGCCAATTGGGACCTTGTGATACAAGAGTAGTTGAGATTTTTTCTTTTATTTTTTCAAATGCTTATTGATAGTTTAGAGTCCAACAATAATCTACATCCTTGGACATCAGTGTAAACATGGGAGATACTATATTACTAAAATAATTGATGAACCTCCTGTAGTATCCTGCATGTCCAAGGAAAAGTTTGATATCTTTTGGTTTCAGCAAGGTAGGAAGTAGTGTGATGGTTTTGAATTTATTTTTTTCTAATTAAATACCTTCGGGGGTTAGATGGTGTCGTAATAGAATCCCTTCACTCATCATCGTATTTCATTTTTCATTTCTAAGGGATAGGTTAATTTCTCTACATCTTTGGAGAACTTTATCTAAATTGTCTAGGGCTTCATCAAATGACTTCCCATAAGGGGTAAAGTCATCCATATAGATCTCAACCTTATTATGGATGATTTTTGAAAAGATGTTGAGTATTTCTGTTTGGAAACTGGTTGGCTAATTACATAGGCCGAATGGTAAGACTTTGTAGGAAAATGTTCCCCAGTGACAAGTAAATGGTTTTTTTTCCTGATCTTCGGAACTGATCTGAATTTGGTTGTATCCACTAAATCCATCCAGGAATGAAAATGATTCCTTCCCAGCTAAGACATCCAAGACTTGGTCAATGAAGGGTAAGGGGAAATGGTCCTTTCTTGTATCCTTGTTTAACTCTCATTAATCCACACATATACTCCATTTCCCATTATTTTTGGAAACAATAAATAGAGAGACCAATTCTTTGTCTGAAATTGGGTATATGAATCCATAATCTAACAACTTTTGAAGCCATTGTATAAATATATATTTCATTGCAGGGTTCATCCTTATTTGGGGATGCCTAATAGGTTTATAGTCCTATTTTATATAAATATGGTGAGTACAAATAGAAGGATGGATTCCTTTGATAATCCCATGTAAAATGGTTCATATATTTCTTTTCAACACATATAATAACTTTTGTTCTTTCTAACTAGTAATTTTAGTGTTGATTTTGAGTGTTTTTGCAGGGATGATCTCTATCGTTTTGAAAGATGTATATTCAATATTAGCAATGAACAAGTCTATCCATAATTTTTTTAAATTTTTTAGTGGAATTTTTATATCTATTATAATAATTTATCCCTTCTATTTTCACATCACTTGGATATTGATTTTGCAGAATTTTTTCAAGGAAAGTGTCCTCATCAATTATACTAATAGAAAAAGTTGTGTTGATTGTGTATATGAGATAGGCAGTTTTTTGTGTCATATCTTCTACTCCTTCCACCCATATTGGAAGGTTTTATATTATCAAAGTTTGGGCAGTAGGATAAAGAACAATCTGTTTTTGGGATAGGCCATCAATTATAGTCATGTTTCCTACCCTATAGCCAATGTATACATCTGTTGTGGCTATTCAATGCCTCCCCAAAATAAGAGGGTATCCATTGAATTGATACTTGGTTTTAAGGACTAAGAAGTCAATAGGTTACTCCCAAGAATTGATAGAGATTATGATATATTCTAGCATCCCTTTAGGTATGACCATGGATATGTCTGCATGTTGAAGGACAATGGGAGTATCTCTCAAGAATCCTTGAAGATTAAGTTTCAACATAGTATTCTTTATCATAATATTGATGGAAACCCCTAAATCTATAAGAGTATTATGTATCGAGATTTTGTTGATGTGAACATTTACTAAAGGGCTTCCTAGATCCAGGTACTTAGGTTCAATTAATGTCCCAAGCATACGATCATCTACTTTTCCTATAACATTTATAGTGGGGGCATATTTTCTTTTTCTACATGACCTTCTAATGTACCCTTATTTGATAAAACTACTAAAAATAGGAACATCCTTAAGGTATTGTAAGAGATTTATTTTTATACACAAAATCTTAAGCTCTCCTAAAAGTTCTTTCTCTTCAAATGTATAGGTTTTCTTTTCACTTAATCTTTTAGGATAAGGAGGAGTTTGTGGTTGGAGTGAGGTAATATATTTTTTCTCATATTCTACATGTTTTATGAGCTTTGTTTGTTTTTGTAAGACTTTTCCCAATCTAAGATTGATCTCTTGCACTTATAAGGAATAAGTATGATAAATTACTTCATTATTGTATACAGGTTGAACTTGCTTGTTATTCAAATTTGGAGCAGGTTGAGTAGGTATCTAAGGTTGTTTAGGGGGGGAACTATTTTGAGTAGTCTTTTTGGGTTGAGGAGGAGGAGGAATTAATGTAGGTAGCTAAAAATTTTGTGACTTGCATCCTTGTATAGGTCTAATCCACTTGTGGTTTTACTTTTGTGGAATGCTAGGAAAAGATTTGTATGGAGGAGGAATTGGTGGTCCTTGATATTACCAAGGATTTGTTTTTGTCCAAGGAGATGGATTGGGATTATACCATGGTTGATGATACATTTGATTATTATATGCACCAAAATGTTCAGCTGGGTTGAAGTCCAATCCTGTTTGGAAGGGTGTTGGTGCTCCATGCCTCCTTTGATTGATGAAGTATAGTGATTACACATTATCCTGTGTTCCTAAAAATGTATCTTTAAATCTTGGAAAAGAAGGAAATTTATTATTTGGATGATTTTATTCACAAATACCACAAAAATCTATAAGGTCTAGAGATAAATCATTTCTAGGATGCATTTTAGTGCGTTTAGGGTAATAGACAACCAATGCCTTCTTTTCTTCCTTATGTTTCGTCTTGATCTACAAAGTATCCATTTTCATGGATAAATAATGCAAAATATCAATTTTCATATATTCTATTAACCCTACTAATTCGTTATTTATAAGATATGTGCATTAGAAGATTGAGGTATTGAACCTCTACTGCTTCCACCCTTTCTTTCTTGAAGACCTTGAATGGTTCGTGAATATTATTTTGATATAATCATAGTCCAATTCATATATATCTCCATTGGTTAAGAGATTCAGTGTTTCCACAAGATACTCTCTTACTCCTATGAGGAAGACAATCTTGAGGGAGTCCTCATCGAGAGTACAGTTTTGGTCTCTTTTGTAGCTTAGATGAAATCTCTCTTCAAATTCCTCTAGAGATTCATCAGGTGCTTGTGTCATTCTGAAAATATCATCCCGTGTGTCCCTTGATTTGCAATAGTATTTGTATCTCTCACTGAAGATATTTTTTATTTGATCCAAAGTTGTGATACCATTTCCCTCTAGGATCATAAATCATCTTAGATATGAATCCTTCAAGGTATAAGGAAAAATTTTGAGCTTCTTTTCATCGGTAGTATAATCATATCTCCTATATATAACTACAAACTCAAACAAGAAAGTGTCAGGATCTTCAGAAACAAGTCCATGAAAATGAGGTAAGGAAGAAGGATTAATATTTTTAATCTTGGCATCTCCATTGGATTCCCAAATAGGAAAATCAAATATCTCTTCTTCACTAACCATGGCATGAGGTGTGGGAGATTGTCCTTCCTATGAAATATTTTTAAATTCTCTAGCTTCCCTTTCCAAGAAACTTTCAAGTGTTTCAGGAGCAATCTTTGGTTTGCTTGGACCTGTTTTGGGGGTGGGGGTTGTTGGAATTTTTTTCCCTTTCCTATATCTAGGTCTACTCATTCATGAAATTTAAAGAAAGTAAATTTTTTTTTTCATTTTTATGTATAATGCAAAAAAGTGTGGCAAGGAGCTAATAATAATCACTCGAAGTGAAATAAATTGGTATTTTACATTATAGAAATATTATAGTGAGGTTGGTCTTGTGACTGAGGTATATATTTTACTTCTCCAAGTCACAAAAATGAAAACAAAAGAAATGAAAATGATATGCAGACTTTAGCACCTCCCCAACAACGATGCCAAAAAGTGACGACCCTAGGAATAGAAGAAATAATACTAATTTGATCTTGTCTCTATACTTTACTTTGTCATCCTGGGGTTTGTACAAAATTAAGAGGTGTTGTGCAATGGATATGTAGTATGCATTGATAGTAGTATAGGGACAAGACTAATCAAGGGTTGGAATGCATTAAATAGTGCATCAAATTTAAATTTCAAAGAGAACCTTTAAACTACTTCTTGAATAAAAAACACACCAACTTGAAAGGATGGTTAATCTAAATTTAAGAAAATGAATTTAGTCTAATGTCAGGAAAAAAGAATAATAAACCATAAAGAGAAAACTGAAATCAGAAGAGGAATTCATTCTTGTGTATGACAAAAAAACTGCAATTAAAGAAAATCCAAACTAATACATGGAATGAACAAGTTATTTTATGCCTAACCCTTTGATCAATAGAAATCCATATGTCTTCTTAATTTTTATTGTTGTTCTTATGAAAATAAGATTAAGATAAACTGAAATCTAGAACTAAAATAGTCCTATAGGAGGTTTCTAGAGGAACTATACAATTTCTATAGGAATTGTGCAGTTTCTACAATAAACTACTACAGGTAGTCAAAACGGGCCTAGAAAGATGGTGTAAGTATTTTGAAGCATCAACATAGATAGACTATAATAAAATGGAATAGATATGAGATTCTTGGCCTTGGAAAGACACCCAAGAGTGTTCCAATAGGTTGTTGAATCTTTCTATAGGATGTCTATTGTAGTTAACCAGTTAATGAAAACCTAATAGAAAAAAAAATGAATCATGCAAAACTACAATAAGCTTCAAAATGAATGAAATGCTAATTAATCACAATCTTAACATGAAAAGAACTAAAGAAATTGCAATAGGGTCCTTGAGTTCTCTTTAGTGGGCCCTACCCAAAAAGCACAAGGAACCTTGAGAAAAATCTAATAAGATGAAACCAAGACCATATTTATTCCATTAACATCAATAGTACATTAATATCTAAAAGTCTCTAAGTCTTCAGATAAAAGTCTCAAAATATTATCAGAAATATGTCTCTTCTCCTAGGATAGAGGTTTATAGATCGTCTTGAGAGTTTGACCTCCTTGCTTAGATTGAGGAGAGAAGTGGGGAAATAGGGGATCTCAGTCAATCCCATTTAGATATGGGATTTTTGTTGATCAAGAGCGAACATTAATCAATAAAGAGCCCTCAAAACGTAGGTGAGGATAATGTCCCTTGTTTCTTGGCTAACAACGCTCTCAGGGAGACAACAATCCCTTGTTTTTGGGATGTTGGCTTACTTAAGCTCTATTGAATCATGGAGTTCGACCAGATTGGTGCTACACACATATTTTGGCATAGATATTAGAGAAAACATGTATAACATACACAAAATTCCACCTTAAAGAACAATTACTAAGAAACATGCAAAAATATCCATGACTTACTATTGAATATGGTAAAAAATAAGTATTAAGTCATATTATGGTAGAAAAATGTGCCTAGAATGAGCCTTCATGATAGGAAATGATTGGGATCATCAATAATCACTCTCATGAGGTGTTAGAACTACTATGTAGCAAAAGAAACGGGGAAAAAATTGAGGAAAATGATAAATCAAACTTGGAGAAACAAAAGTGAAGAAGATAGAGGATGGAAGGCATGGGAATTTCATGGCAAAAGAAGAGAAATTTAATTATGGTAAGGATGATAAATAACATGGAAAGGATAAACATGATGATGGGGATGATGGGAGAAATATGAATAATGATGATGTAAGAGTCGATAGTAGCACTAAAAATGTGAGAGATGAATATGTTGATGAATGAAATCATGAGGAAATACCAAGGCTATAGAGAATCAATAGCACAAATAAAAGAAAATGAGAAGATGATAAAAGTAAGAAAATTGTAGAATTTGCAAAATTAGATAAAGAAAGTTATATATACAAAGAAATTATTAAGGAAAATAAGGAATGTGCATTGTTAAGTACATGCTAAAAATAGAGGAGGAGGATGATGATGAGAAGGGGGATGGAATGGAACAATATTTTTCCATTATCTTTGAGAAAGGAAAATTGTGAGAAGAATACATTGAATATATTCTTGTTTTGTGGCGTAGTGAAGAAAGAAGCTATTACGAACGGTTGATGAGGTTATAGAAATCCATTGGCTAGATCAATGATAGTGCAGAGAATGACACTGATAGTTGGTGGGAACTTCTTATGACCACACATTAGCAAGGGAGAATGGTGATAGTTGAGAAATCAACCTATGGAGAAAATGGCATTCTATTTTTGAATGTTATTGTGCGAAAGGAATATGAACTTACCATTAGTGATGGTGGAAAATTCGTGAGAGGCCTATGGAAATATTAATATTGATGACCATGGTGAAGATTAAGGAATGAAAGTATGCATGTTTTAAAGTATTGAGATTAAGGAAGTGAAACACGGGGCTTTAAGTTTCATGTATGCTTGATAATATGGCATATACATCATGGGAGAAACCACATAATTGCAAAAACAACATTTTTTTCAATATGAGGGAGTAATTTTCAATTACTTGGATATTTTGATGCCAAAACATCCAATTGAGTGTGGACATGGAGCTATGGAAGTGGGAATAAAGGACAATTGATTTTAAACCATTGAATAAACCTTCAACTAATGGACCTTGTTGCATTGTGACATTTTAAGGAGGAAGAAGAAGAGAGAGACTAAAATAATCCTAGTCATCTCTTAATTCACTCGTAAGATTTGTATGCATAAAATTTAAATGGACGTTGAGCCCATATATAGATTTAGAAAGATCAAATCCCATAGAGGCTTCTACTTCTGAATTTCATAAATTTTATAAAAATTAGAAGAAGGCTCGTTGATGCAGTTTAATGAAAAAAAATATCCCTTGTATGTGTTTGATTACTAAGCATTAAATTAGATGCAATTTAGAATAATTTCTAACTATAATATTTGGACATTATAGTGATATTGTTTTCCTATGTTGGTGGGATTTAATCCTACAAGGAATGTGTTAATTGTGCTCTTGTGTCTTATGGTTTCCTATGTCATTATAGTGATATTGTTTTCCTATGTTGGTGGGATTTAATCCTACAAGGAATGTGTTAATTGTGTTCTTGTGTCTTATGGTTTCCTGTGTTGGTGGGATTTAATCCTGGAAGGAATGTGTTAATTGCGCTCTTGTGTCTTGAATCTCAAATATATTGGCAATACCTTGGGAAGTTACATAAAATTGTATCTAGAGTAGATTAAAATAGATTTATTCACATTTGCTAGAATATTTGTTGATATTGATCTTAGTCATGGTTTACTAGATAAGATTTTCTTTCAAAGGGGAAATTCTATATCTGTTCAAGTTATGGATTATAGGAATACTTGTTTTTAGTGTTGACTTCACCAAGAACCTGGGAATCGTAAGATTCTTATCCTGATGCATACTTCTATTCAAAGAGTTACAAAGGACATAAATATTAACAAAAAATATGGCAAGCATGTGAGAAACCATATCTAGAGGAAGAAGCATATCATAACAATTCCAATCAGTTATCTATTTCTCTAGAGAATAAGAATATTATTTTTCTAGACGTACTGGGGATAGATAATAATCTACATGAATACCGATCTTTCCTTCTTGAGGATCATAGCCATACGAGAAGCCCCTATAGGGGGAATGGAAATACTTCCCAAATATGATGCCTCTAATTCCAATAAGGAATTGACTCCTTATTTGAATGCTAGCCTATGAACTTCTAAATTACAAATGGTCATTGTTAACCTTTCTTCACGGCAATGGCATGAGCTTAAAAGGAAGGAAAGAAAGGTAGGATAAATGAATATATTTCAAAGGGACATAGATGATATGTACATTATTTATGTAATATTACTTTTGTAAGTGTAATCATCAGCTAAAAGTTGTAATTACTATTCAATTTATTGGATAGAAATGAATTTGTTTTTGGAAAAAAAAAACTATAGAAAATGAGGCGTAAAGTTGGTAAGGTTTACTTGTACCAACCATGCATAATTAGGTGACTGGTGCTACTATATATTCCAAGGAAAAAACACTCATACGCACATCTCACACACACACATCTCAAACAAAACTTCAAGAGAAAGAATAATAACAGTTGGTATATTCCTCCATTTCATTAACTAGTAGAACCCAACACTCAATAAAGATGGTTACCCCTAAACCTCCTCCATAAAACTCGAAACACTTAAATACTTGAGCTAACCAATAAATGAATACAAAATAATTCATTTAGTTATCAATAAACAACCGAGAATACTACATTGATTAAATTATATTAAACGAAACACTACTAAGTGCATAATACTTGTGTTCACTTGTTTTGACAAAATATTATATTATTCTCTAAATTTCTAAATTACCATTGAACTTATCTTCAAAAACATTGTGATGCATTATGTTTTAATTTGATATCATATAAGGAGGAATTACAACGTCGGTTAGCATATGACGTAATCACAGAGTACCTGCCTTTTATTTGATGATGTCGTGCCTATAGCTCACATTAGAATCCGTGGTGGGTATATCGGTATTTTCCATCCGCTAAATGGATATAGCTTGCGGGAAATCTCATGCTTTTGTCGATGCAATTATTGTATTCTTATAAAACATTGACACTATCCATATCCACTTCATTTCATCATGTGGTTGAAAAGGATCATTGTTTAAATAAAACAATGTCCAGTTAAAATGCTCCATAGTTTCTAAACATTGTCAAAGTTTTGGACAATTTTGATTTAACCCAAAAGGTCAGATTCATTGAATCTTACTAATACATGGAAACTATACCACTCAAATTTTGTCGACATTATTTCCAATGCTCATGGGGCCGAGTAATATTTTATTTTAGTCCAGTCGACCATTCTTGTCATTTAGAGGCGACTTGTGCTCCTCGGGGGATGAGGCCATCAGATGACGTGAAATAATTACGTACTCTCATGTCGGCACCAAATAAAGATGAGTAATATTTTATTTTAGTGCAGTCGACCATTCTTGTTATTTAGAGGCGACTTGTGCTCCTCGGGGATGAGGCCATCAGATGACGTGAATGGCTGGTCACCCAGAGAATTCCACAATTTATTATTATATATAACAAACACACTCTTTATTGAACATATATAAAACAAAAAATAATATTTTATCAGACAACAAGTGTTTTTTTTTTTCAATGTACCCGACTAGTATTAGCTGTAAGCTCACATAAACATCCTTATCTACCCAGTTGTCAAATCTATCATTGATTAATGCTGGACCTGTTTTCATTATTATATATTTATATATATATATAGCCAACATACCCTTTATTGAACATATATAAAACAAATGATAACTATACATTTCTTATTTTGTTTCATGAAGCCTAAACTCATTTAAGAACTGAATTTCTACATGATAAAATAATTCACAAAATTTATATGCCATTCTTAGTTTGATAACAATTTAATTTAATACATTGCTGCGAATATGTAAATTAGAATAAATATAGTACACCATGGCCCTCCACTACATGGGAAGATAGTTTTAGGTGTTTATGATATTTGCATGTTTGCCATGCTTGGTACTCCTTCACAAAAACAATGGTATCCTAATGCATAAATCCCATGTTAATTCAACGTATCCTAAGTCCAAATATACCTCCTATTCATTAATTATAATATCTTTACAATATATATTTAATATATATTCTTGATTTGAGATATATTAAATTTAATGTTATATATCTTTATATACATTTGATTAAATAATTAAATATATTAGTTTATAAGTTGTAAATTAATTGGTTATTGTGAGGTTTAATCTTATATGGTTATTGCTTCAAGTGGATAATTTGGTGTTGCCTTAACCCTTCTCAAAAACTTCCATTTATAGAAAAATAATAGAATAATTAGATATTTCTTAATTCATCCATAAGTGAGGTACTTATAGTCCACTCACTTCATCAACATGAATACTTGTAGAATTTACTTTTAGTTTTAATGATGCAAGACCTCTTCAAGGAGTACTTTTAACGAATGCCATCAAAGTCAACCATAGTCATCCAAAGTCAATAATAGTGAACCATGGCTATCCAAATTCAACCATGGTCAACATAAGGCAACCATATTATACTTTGAAATATCACAACGTGACAAAATATTGAAGTTACCCTCTTCAATTATTTTTCTTGAAATGTCCCAATGTCTTATAACATTGAAGTCAACCACGTTATGAATCTCAGAATGTCACAATGTGACATAATATTGAAGTCCACCTCTTATTATCGCAATGTTATAGAATATTATGGCATTGCATACATTTAATGGCTATCAATTGTTAAAATTATATGTAACCATTGATGAATGTCTCAATCGAACATAAGTATTGGGGAATATCAAAATATAACATAAGCTTTGAGGAACACTGCAATGGAACATAACCCTTGATGGGTGTTGCAATGTGACACACCCATCAAGGAATGTAGAAATCCGACATAAGTCAACCAAGATGATTGTTGCAATATGACATTAATATTCAACCATAACTATTGAGGAACCTAGTAATGTGACGTAGCTATTGAGGAATGTTTCAATGACACATACCCATTGAGGAATGTCCTAATCAAACACATCATTTCACAAACATCATAATGTGACATAACCTTTGAGGGGCACTACAATTTGACATAAGTCCAACAAGATGAATGTTGCAATGCAATATCACAAATTAATCATAACTCTTGATGAATGTCACATGTGACGTAACTTTTATGAATGTCACATTACAACATAAGCATTGAGGAATGTAGAAATTCAACATAAATAAACCTAGATGAATGTCACAAAGGAAACAAAATATCTACAAGTATTATCGTTGAAATGTCATAATGTGAATCACATTTAAATCAACCTTACTGTCAACCTCAAACATAACCTTTTATAATATTTCTACTCAAATGTCACATTATGACATAATATTGAAGTCAACCATATTATTACTTTGAAATGTCATAATGTGACAAAATATTGAAGTTAAACTCTCCAACTATTTCTCTTGAAATGTACCAATGCCATATTACCTATAAATAAACCATATTATGAACATCTCAATGTCACAATGTGACATAATATTGAGGTCACAATGCGATCTAATATTGTGACACATTGTAATTTTCATAGGTATAAATTGTAGGAATTATACATAACAAAATATGAAAGTATTGATCCAATATAACCATTTGGAAATGTCGCAATCCAACATAACCCTTGAGGAATGTTTCCTTACAAAATAACCCTTGAAGGACGTTGCAATGTGACAGAACCACCAAGGAATGCAACAATTTGATGTAAGCCAACCAAGATGAACATCACATTCAACCATGTCTAAACATGTGGTTAACAAGGATCAATCATAGTCAATATGGTCAACCATAATCAACCATGGCCAACCGTGGTTAACCAAGGTCAGTCATATTAACCAAAGTCAATCATCATCTACCATAGTCAAACATGGTTGATTGTGCTGAGCCATAGTCAACCAATGTCAACCATTGAGAACTATGGCTAACCAAAGTCAACCATGGTCAACATAATCTAAGCATGAAACATCATACTATCAAATAATCATCAAGGAATGTCTCAATCTAGTGAAACCCTTAAGGAACATTGCATTTCAACATATATATTGAGGAACATATCATCCATCATAAGTTAACCAAGATGAATATTGTAATGCCACATAACCATTGAGAAACATTGTAATCCAACATATCCATTCATGAACATCGCAATGAAACATAACCTTTTAAGGGACACTGTAATTCAACATAAGTCGAGCAAGATGAACATTGCAATGTGACATAACGATAGTGGAACATCACAAATTTGACATAAACCTTAATAAATGTTACCAACAGAATAACCATTGAGGAGTGTAATAATTCCACAAAATTCGACTAAGATAGATGTCAAAATACATCATAACCATTCAAGAACATCACTATGAAACATAACTCTTAAGGAACATCACAAGGCAACAAAACCCTTGATGAATGTCACAATATGACATAAGCATTAACAAACAGTAATTCGACATAAGTCAAAAGATGAATGTGGAAATGTGAGGAAACCATTGGGGAATGTCGTAATCTAACATATCCGTTAAGGGGGGAAGAATTTGAAATAACCCTTGATGGAAATCACAATGGGACATAGCCATTGAGGAACATAATAATTTGACATAAGACAACCAAGATGGATGTTGCAATGAAAAATAACAATAGTTACGTATTATCAACCATACTCAACATGGTCAACTATGTTCAACCAAAGTCAACAATATTGTTGGGTATGTGTTATATTCTTTGCACGAGTAGTAATGTTCGAGCGTATGCGCCAGGCGCGCAGGGGGGTGCAGGGGGGCGGCACCCCCAAATTTTTTTTTCTATCTCGGGAAACGTGTCATGTATTTAGGTGATTTTTTCGGCACATGGTTTTTGCCAATGGTTTTCTATTTCCGCTTAAGGAATTAGGGTTTTGGACTAATCCAGGTCATTGGGTTAGGGTTTTTGATGCCGATGGCTCCTATATGTATATTGTATTGTAAACAATGTAGCACAATGAATGAATAAAATATATGCTGGTTTTCTCGGTTTGGGTTTCCAGGGGAAAAATCTCTTTGTAATGTTTGTATTTGCCATTGTATCTTTTATGTTCTTTTCTGAATATCTGTTTACAATAGACATTGTACAAGGTTAAAATTTGCATATATTGAAGCATGACCAAACCATAGTAAAACATGGACAACCATAGTCATCCATAGTCAACCATGGGAAACTAGGGTTAATCGAAGACATATATTGTCAAACATAATTAACTTGGTTAACATGGTCCACCATATTCATCTATAGTCAACCATAGTTAACTTGGTTAACCATAATCAACATATCAATCATGTTCAACCAAATTCAACCATGGTCAACTTAAGTGTTCCATAGTCAAACATGGTTAGCCATAGTCAACTAAAGACAAGCAAGTGAAACAAATTCCACCATAGTGTGTTATCACATGGACTTGATTGGGTCAATTCAGCCTTAGGTTTTTTATTTTTATCCTTAGTGTTGTTTAGTTTTTACTTTTTTCCTCTTCCTTATAGTCTTTTAGGTTTTAGCACAAATAAAGTTAGTGTTAATGTTGGTCGAAACCCTTGGTTTATGTCTTCATCTTTATGAAATGGTTAGACAAGCCATCGTCCTTATGCCTCCACCACCACCCTGACATGTCACCACTTCCATAATGTATTAAAACCCCTCCACTTTGTCCCTCTACCCGTTAGAAGGTCAAATCAAGTTCTTTTTGTATGCTGCCATCTCATCAAAAAATTTGCATCACATCTCATGTACACTTTGCTCTCATCGCCATAATATCACTTATGATGCTTTGTCAGTCGATATCCTTGTTTTCAACACTCATGTTTTTAAGGAAATAATATGGGATTTCATCATTTAAATATTTCCTAACTTTTTCCCAATATTTCAAATTGCTCCTAGCTCAGCGCTGCAAAAACAAGTGTTTTTAGACAAGAACTATGGAAAATGTTTCGAACTGGCTGGAGAAAGTGAGTTGGAGGTTAGACCAGTTGCAGGTGGATTCATCCAATCTCAATACTATCAATTTTCAAGCCTCAACCTCCAGATAGTCCATGATAATTTTAAGCTCTGTTGAAGGACAATAAAGGTTTGTTTTATCATCTCTTCTCTTAGGCACTATAAACTGATGGTCGACGCTTCCAAATCTCCCTCTTACCTTTGTTGTCACAATTTTCAGCCAACTGCAGAGCTCTCAACATATTTTACTAAAGATTAAGCAACCCTTGCTGTCATGCCACCTTGCCTATCCCTTACTTGGATTTTGTTGTCTATGCTACGAATTCTGCTGTGAATCCCCTGTTTTGGCACTACAAACCCTGTGCAACAACTCATCATTTTTATTCACTTACCTCACCACCTATACCAAATGGTTACCATTAATATTTCCATTCTAATTTCAAGTTTAAATTCTATCTATTTTGGAAATTGAAAAAAACTTTATTGATAAAGTTATGATGATTTTGAAAACGTGAGGGTGAAGTGTTAAACTAAATCTGTGTGCAACAAATTTCTCCTTGCATCTCCATTTTCCTCTGTAGTCTTCCTTCATTTCCTGACTATCAGTTGTACTTTCATAAACCTGGAGGCCAAATTGGCTCAAGAAAATTAAAATCTTAGACCGAAACCATCTTTGAAAAAGATTGTCCATCCAAACCCTAAGACCTCTGTATTTTTGGTTTCCCTCTTGCATCACTCAAATTGTTGTCTTATTTTTCTTCCTATAACATCAATGGATACTCCACAACATAGGAAGGCTCACAATAGTGGGGGAATAGTGAGGATTGAACCTTATGACATGCAGTTGTTTGTAGTTGAACCTCGAATCAGGGAGGTCTTCCAAAGAGTGGGATGTTTCAATTTATGTCAGAAGATGCAGAGGGGGCACCCTGAGGTAGCTAGAGAATTTTCCTTGAATTTTGATGGAACCAAAACTAAGGTGGGAACTCTTGAACTTGAGGTATTTGAAGCAACCATAGCAACAACTACTGAGATACCAAACACTGGTGAAAGATGGTTTAAGTCCATGAATCTAAATGCATCCTTCTCTAAAGAATTCCTTAAACCAGATTATCAAGGAGATAACCTATCAAAGGGAGTGCCTAGGAGCCACATGGTTGAAGGATTTGATAAGATGCTAAGGGTGATCCATAGATATTTCACTTGTGAGGGAAGGTTCAATATGATTTAGCAGTACCACATTAGACTTTTGTTGCACTTCACAACCAAAGACCTCATGAACCCCCCTTTCTATTTGTTTAGAAGCATTGGGAAAATGGCTGACAAGGTCCAAGCCAAGTCCAAGGATGTGGACACAAGTGCTTTTCACTCAGGTTTGATTAATATGATTGTGATGGAAGAGTTAAAGAAGAAAAACATTGACTGGTAGCAGTTTGTTGCGTTTGCACAATTGCAATTGAATGTTGCTCCTAATCCACAATCTAAAGTCCAGAGTCATCTTTAGGCTGCCAACACTATTCATAAAGAAACAAGTAGGAAGAGGAAGAGAAAATACATTGCTAAAACTGATGAGGCTCTTAAGGAAAAAGAAGAAGAAGGGGGATCTCATTACTCTCCACAAAGGGAAGTTTCACCCCAGCCAACTCCAGAATTAGCAGAAACTCCATCAAATAGAGCCACATGAAGAAAATGAAGGTGGTTACTCTTCCCCTCACTAATTACTTCAGTTGAAGCTAAAGTTAGGAGGCCCTTCACCAGGTCATTAACTAAGAAAAAGGTGTTGCAAAATAAGACATAATAGAAGCTCCCATCAAGAGAAAGGGTAAAGGTAAAGTTGAAGCTGTTGAAAAACATATTGAAGTCATAGACATAACCACTCCCCTTGAAAACCTTACCTTCAAAAGATTGAACAGACAACTCAAAGAAGTTAGAAAGAAGATTGATGACTTGAAGGCAGAAGGGTTGGCTTGGAGAAAAAAGTTGAAGGATCTTATGGATATGTATCTGGACAGTATTGATAAATCCAGGTTTACAACAAAGAGATTTTTGCCCCTCCATAGGCAGCTTAAGAATTTATACAGACAGAACAAGGATTTACAAACTCAGATCAGAAGACTTAAACTGGAGCTGCAACCTTTTAAGAAAGAATTAGCCCAAAGGAATATGAATATGCTAGCCCAAGATGCCACCAAAAGGAGCACCAGATATAGGAAGTGAAGTGAAATGCCTTAAAGAATCTCAGTTTTAGAAGTTCTTATCCTTGCATTTTTTAATATTTTTGAGAAATTATGTTGCTATGATTGAGTTTTTCACTCATACATCATATTATGAGGCTTCTACAGGCATACCTATCTATGGAGAAAGTTTTTGGGTGTTTTGGGGCTTAAACTAGAAAAATTGGGCAACTACAAGACAATTCGCAGTGCCTGGAGCTACAAACTGGTCTACATAGTCAAACGCTGCAAACTTCGCTGTGAACTGGATGATACAGTCAGAGCTACAAGATTCACTACAAAATCCTATTTTGATGGGTTCAAAAGGATCAACGATCACCAGATGGCTAGGGGAGCATGGTACAACTATTTGGAAGTCAGTTTAAAGCTGGAGAATACCTGAAAACAAAAGGAATGCGCTCAAAGGACACCTCATTATGCAAGATTAAGGTATTAGGATAGTTGCCAACATTAGCCTTTTTTGTAGCAGTTTATTATTTCCAGTTTGTACATGTGTTATTAACTCAGTTTAAGATGAAAGAATCTTATGTTAGAGGATGAACTCGCATTGTATGCTATAATTCCGTGTCTAGGCTATAAAGGAAGCATTAGAAGACATTTTGCAGGTTCGAATGGTTGAGTTAAAAGACTCTTTTGGTGATTTTAATATAACAGAGCCTACTCTGGTTTGATGTATCAGACTTATGAAATTTTGTTTAATGGAAGTCATTTTTATCTCTTGCCATCTGCTATCTCTCTCTCTCTCACTCACGATTTCATCCTTCTATTATAGTTGAGTTTAGATGTGATATTTATTTATAACTTGGATTTAAGAGCTCTTGGATTCTGACTGAAGGTGGGCCTAATGGATTTAAGAACATGTGTTTCCTCACCAAGGGTCATAGGTTGAGTGGGCCTAATGGTTAAGAACATGTGTTTCCTCTTAAGAGGTCATAGGTTCAAATCCAGAGGGGGGTAGGGTATGTATACCTTCGTAGACTTTACCAGTCAAATCGTTGGCCTAATGCTAGTGGTAGACTCACTTCATTTCTCTTACTAAGTCTTCCTTCTATCCACACTAATCCTCAAAACCCTAACCTAAGTTAAACAATATCTCTTTTCCTGATGCATTTCATCTAGACATTGCTAAACTGAGTTTTATCCATTTAACACCACATTTTAAGACTTATCTCATAAACCTATTAATGAGTACCGAGCTTGTGTTTAGCAATCAAAGTGTAACTTTCAGTGCGAACATAGTGAACCGTGGTCAACCATAGTAAAATTTGGTCCTTCATGGTAAAAAATTCTTAACCATAATTAAATATGAAAAAGCATGATCAAACCACACACATATATAACATAATTTTATTATAAAATAATATAATAAATAATTTTTTTATCAATATATAATAACAATAATAAAAACAAGTTATTTTCATAATAATAATATGAATCAACTCATAAATGACTGAATCAAGATTAACCCAATAAACAATAATAGAAACATTAAAAAAAAAATGCAATAATTTAGTAACCAATATCAACAATCAATATAAATTTTGAGTAGTGAAGTAAATTAAGGCCATTAACCTATGCTAATGAGGCCAAAGCCAATTTTGTTAATAAACCGATGAAGGGTGAAGGTCGGCGAGTAGATCAGTAAATATGAAAGAATATAATAATAGACAAGCAAGGCGAGAGCCCTATGCTCTTTATGGCTTAAGGTTCTTGTCTCGATGAAACATCAAACAGAATTAAAATTCCCATTGCGTTTCCTTCAAAGTTTTAATTATGGAAGATGGAACAGAATGGAATCAGATGACCTAGTTTTTAATAAAACATTATTTCAATTATGGATGATGGAATGTAATGAAATGATTTGGTTTTCAGTAAAACATTATACCACAATTATGACAACTTGGCATACATTATATGATGATGTTCGATCCAAGTTCTGACATAAATATATAATCTTTATTTTTTAAATGATGGTGTTCAATCCACAGTCCCACATAAATATATAAACTTCCATCTTTTTTTTATTGTAATGGTATCTTCTCTCAATTTTCAAGAATTAAAATATAAAATAAATAGTTGGCAAATATCAAGTAAATTAATTTTTTAGATGATCATAAATTGATACGAAATATTCGCTCTCCACACTGAAAAGAATAGACGTGACACAGAAAGAAATGTTTAAACATCACGGAAGACATTTTGTGGAAAATGTTCTCTCTTTCCGCTGTGAAAAGAATTGACGTAAAAGAATAGACGTGACACAGAAAGAAATGTTTAATCATCACGGAAGACATTTTGTGGAAAATGTTCTCTCTTTCCGCTGTGAAAAGAATTGACGTAAGAGAATAGACGTGACACAGAAAGAAATGTTTAATCATCACGGAAGACATTTTGTGGAAAATGTTCTCTCTTTCCGCTGTGAAAAGAATTGACGTGACACACAGAAAGAAATGTTCACTCACCATGGAAGACATTTTGTGGAAAATGTTCTCCCTTTCCGCTGTGGCCCTGAAGTTGCTAGTGGAAGATTTCTTTCATGGGGTTGGGCACTGGTATGGATAAATATGGGATATGGATAGTGTCACTTTACATGTTAATGAATGAAAATGGTGAAAATAGGGCTGGATTAGGCTAGTCGCTGTGTATGTTATAAGTTTTCATTTTTGCAGATCTATATATTTAGTCGCCTGCAATTATTGCAGTTCTACAATACGTTCGCCATATATTCACGCCAATTATAACACTTTATTCCATTGTGCTGCTCTCACTCTTTCTTCCCTAAGTGTAGTGTATGCAGTCGATTGAAGATATGAAAACTCTTCTAAGCATCGACGGAGGAGGGGTTCGTGGGATGATCCCTGCAACTATCCTTGAGTTCCTGGAGGAAAAACTCCAAGTAATTTTATAGTTCCATGGAATCTAATCGATTCCAAGTTTAAAAGCTTGTGATCGCGTTTTTATTTTGAGAATATATATCGTCTATGCTAAATAGAGTTTCGCTGTGATATTCATGACAGGAACTTGACGGTCCAGATGTCAGAATAGCTGATTATTTCGATATCATTGCGGGGACGAGCACTGGAGGATTGGTCACTGCGATGTTAACTGCTCCAAATGAAAAGAATCACCCAATATTTACTGCAAAAGATATTACTCGTTTTTATTTGGAGAAGTGCCCTTATATTTTTCCACCACCGAAGAAGTGAGTGTGTAGCAATATTTTTTGGGTTTTAGTTTACAACCTTAATGTTCAATATGTCAACAGAAAGCTGAACCAATTTAAGTGAATTCTTGACAGGGGCATTTGGGGATGGTTAAGGACACAATATCGGGTTCTGATGGGCCCAAAATATTCCGGGGATTTCCTCCACAACATCATAAAAAAATTATGTCGTGATATACGTTTAAATGAGACGCTAACTGACATTGTGATTCCTGCATATGATATCAATTTACAACAGCCAATAATCTTCTCATCTTTGGAGGTAATCTTTGTCTGATCTTGAAATCAATTCTAATTCCAGTTGAAGTAATATAATATACCAAATCTCTTTCCAGGCTAGGAAAGACAAGTCGAAAGATGCATTTTTGTCCGATGTCTGCATTGGGACTTCAGCAGCTCCAACGTATCTTCCCTCTCATTGCTTCACAACCCAAGACTCCCAAGGCAAACCCAGAAGCTTCCATCTCATAGACGGCGGAGTGGCAGCTAACGATCCAGTAAGTCGTGCTTAAATATTTCTCAATCACAAACTCTTAGTCGGTTTCTATGATTGAAATTTAAATTTTGAATGCTACTTTGCAACAGTTTTGTCTGAGACATTGTGCAGTTAATTTGATGCTGTCTAAAATAATTTTGCAGACATCACTTGCGATAAACCATCTGATGAATGAAGGTCTCACCTGCAAGACAAATCCACCACAGAACGAGTGGAGCAATTGTCTGGTTCTTTCTCTTGGAACAGGACAAAAAATAGCTGGTTACAATGCTACGGACACTGCAAAATGGGGCTTATTTGGATGGTTAACCAAGGATGGTAAAGCGCCCTTAATTGATATCTTAATGCAATCGAGTACAGATATGGTGGACATTCACAAATCCTTCTTGCTCAAAGCCTTTAACATGCATACGTATCTAAGAATCCAGGTCATTTTGCTGCACCTTATAAATAATTCACTGTTGTGCCTCTTTACAGATTGGAGAATTCGCTCTTGTTTGAAGTTGAACACCATCCATATTGGACATCTCTAACAGACTGCATAATTTTGATCAGGAACCCAAGTTAGGAGATGATAGAAGTTCATTGGATCTGTCAACGGAGGAGAATCTGAATGGCTTGAAAATGATAGGCACTGCACTTTTGGACAAGCCTGTTTCGACTATCAATATCGAGACTGGGGACTATGAGGAACTGAGAGGAGAAAACACCGAGACCAACAGGGATGCATTGATTAGGTGACTATGGTCTATAATTATCATTAAATATGCAGAATTCAATAAATCGCTGAGAGCTATGATTCATGTCAATTCGTTTCAGAGTTAATATTGTATTGATTTGGCAGGTTTGCGAAGTTACTTTCAGATGAAAGGAAGTCACGATTAACCGCCGCTCTTGATGGCGACCACTTCGATTCCATTAAACTTTGTAAAAACAAACAAAATACATGGTAGAGGTAGTGCATGAAATCGACTATGCAATCCCTAATAAACACCGATAGTTGATTATGGTAGCAATCCAGTTGAAGTAGGAAGTTGCGTGTTGGCAAGAGTCCGAAGACTTTCGTTGCACAACTGTGTGTTCGTAGATGTAATTTGTTCGAACTTATTGAAAGTAGGTTATGATTTAGATTTTATGAAACTTATTGAAAGTAGGTTATGATTTGGATTTTATGATTTAGAAGTTACTTTCAGATGAAAGGAAGTCACGATTAACCGCCGCTCTTGATGGCGACCACTTCGATTCCGTTAAACTTTGTAAAAATAAACAAAATACATGCTAGAGGTAGTGCATGAAATCGACTATGCAATGCCTAATAAACATTGATAGTTGATTATGGTAGCAATCCAGTTGAAGTAGGAAGTTGCGTGTTGGCAAGAGTCCGAAGACTTTCGTTGCACAACTGTGTGTTCGTAGATGTAATTTGTTCGAACTTATTGAAATTAGGTTATGATTTGGATTTTATTAAACCAGCATAGCCACTACTAAGTTCCTGCTGGTTAACGTCCAAAGGTTTATATTTGTAATTTGAATTAAGTTTGTTAATAATTTGAATGTGGTAATTAGACGGTCATACAATAATTTCTTAATGTCCAAAAGTTTACCACTGGTAAATTTGTAATTTGAATTAAGTTTATTAATCATTTGAATGTGGTAATTAGACCGTCATATATTAATTTCTTAATCATATTAATCATATTAAGTAAATGTTAAAAAAGTAAATAAGTTGAGGAAAACTTTTAAAATGCTAAAAAGTTATGAACATAAGATTTTGTTAGTTGATTTGGAAGGACTGCTAAGAATATGCTACCATCTTCAATTGATAATTTTACAATTGAATTTATAGCTAAAAGATAATTGAATGTGCTCATTATCAATAAATGTACCAGTTCTGCTTAATAAAAATATAAGTTGTCAATTATCATATTGAAAATTATTCATATTTCAAAGTCATAAGATTTTAACATATCCTTAGTTATATATATTTTTTATACTCATGGTATAACTTATTTTTTAAATATGTTGGTATAAGTTATTTTTTAAATTTTATTATTAAGTTAATGGACATCACTTTTAAGATTTTACATTTATTTTGAGTTAATTTATTTATTTTTTAAATTTTTAGTTATGATTATGGAAAAGAAATATGTAATTGAGTAAAATTACCAACACTTACCCATCATTTTAATTGTTCTATGGTAGACTCTTATAAATAGGTTATTGAAAAAAACCTTCAAAGTGAATATAGAGAAATAGATGAGATTATCTCTCCTTTTTCTATTAAAATTTATTTAACTGTACGATAAACAACTAACAAGAAGAAGAAAAAATAAAGCCTAACTCTACGAGAATCAACTTGCAAGAAGAACAACCATTGTGTCAAAACAAGTAATTTTCTCCCTAAGTTTGATATGTAATCTCAACTGAGTGTCTTTTGCTAAAGGAATTTTAGCCTTCCATGCAATCTTATCGATCTTATCGATAAGATTCCAAGTAATTTTACAGTTCCATGCAATCTTATCGATTCCATTTTACAGTTCCATACAATCTTATCGATTCCACTTTTAAAAGCTTGTAAACGCTTTTTTATTTTGAGAAAACCTATCGTTTATACTAACTAGCATAGCGGCTAACTTGTGGCTCGTGAACACGGAAAGACTTACAACTGGTAAAACTTCTTCTTAATTAAAAAGAAAACTCTAACATAGTAAAATCCCAAGGCTTAGTAAAATCCATGGTACACGGTTACTAAAATTTATAGTGCAGGTTAATCATCTAAATTTGGATTGGATTGTATAGATATTAGCACAGCCACATAATTGTGGTTGTGGTTGATGAACATGGAAAAACATATTTAATTTATTAAACTTAATTTTAACATAAATCGTAATTTATAAATAAAATATATTATATCTTATTAAAACTTTAATTAAAATTTATAAATAAAATTTATTATATCTGATCAACGAACTCCTTAATTCTATGCAACCAAAAATGATTTCATATTATTTTCTGCTTCATTCATTAAAGAAAAACAAATTTGTGCTCAAAAAATTAAATTAGGCGTTATTCATATCCAGAATCCTTATTTATTAAACAAGGATCCTATCCGCTCTATTTTCCAGATCCAAGAACTTTCTTTCCTCTAAAGAATTCAACAAAGATATTCTTTTGTCAACAACTTTTGAAAACCAAAGATGAAATGAAAACGAAAGATAAAAATGAATTCCTCACAAAATGATTCTTCATTTACCTGTAAATACTCGCTGCTCCAACTGCAGCAATCTTCTGCAATAAGATCGTCGAAATTCTATCAAGTTGAGTGTGCGAGTCCAGAATTTTTGCCATAAACATCAAATGTTAACAAATGCATTCAATTCAATGTTAATGGCTGACCTCGCTCCTGCATCCGGATGCATTCAATGTTAATGGATAACCTCGCTCCATTAACATTTCCTCGCTGCATTCAATATTAATGGATGCATCTGTTACCACGCTCCACGGACACACACAGAATGAAACACACTGAATGTTAATGGATGCATTTGTTATCACGCTCCACGGACACGCACGGAATGAAACACGCTAAATGACATGCACGGAATGAAATCGGGGTAGAGAATGAAACACGCACGGAATGAAATCTGTTGGTAGAAAATGAAATGCACTTATAGTTAGGAAATTAGTGATAGCATGGAAAGGTAGTGCTAGTAATTCAAATGTGGGTAATTTTAAAGGTTAATCATTTAAACGTGGCAATCATATGTTGATACAGTAATTTCTTAATATGATTAGGTAAATGTTAAAAAGTAAATCATATGTTGATGCATTTAAAAATACAAGGAAGTTATGAAGAGTAAATCACATTCATTGATTTGGGAAGATGACTATTGTTAGCCATCAGATTAAAATTTGAGATTAAAAGGTGATTAATTGTGCCCATTGCCAATAGGTGTACGCCTTTTGGCCTAATTAATTTATGTTAATCATCTAAAAGTGGTAATTATATGGCTTTACACAATAATTTCTTAATATGATTAAGTAAATGTAAAAAAGTAAACATTAACTGATGTATTCATAAATGTAGAAAGTTATGAACAATAGATCACATTCATTGATTTAAGAGGACTACTAAAAATATGCCTGCATCTTTAATTGTTAACCATCAAATTAAATATAATTTTACAATATAATTTTGCAGCGATATTCATAACAGTCATTTGAGGGTCCAAATGTCAGAGTAGCTGATTATTTCGACGTCATTGCGGGGACGAGCACTAGAGGACTAGTCACTGCGATGTTAACTGCTCCAAATGACAAGAAACGCCGATTGTTTGCTGCAAAAGATATTACTCGTTTTTATTTGGAGAACTGTCCTTCCATTTTTCCACCACCGAAGAAGTTAGTGTGTTGAATTATTTTTATGGCTTTAATGTTACAACCTTAATGTTCAATATGCGAGCAGAAAGCTGAATCAATTTAAATGAATTATTGATAGGGGCATTTTTGGGTGGTTACGAACACAATATACAGCTCTGACGGGTCCCAAATGCTCCGGGGATTTCCTCCACAACATCATAAAAAGAGTATGTGGGGATAGAAGATTACATGAGTCACTAACCAACATTGTGATTCCTACATATGATACCCATTTACAACAAGCAATCTGAGGTAATCTTTGTCTGATCTGAGTACTATCTTTAGCGAGTTTTGGACTTTTAAAAGCTTCACGATAGCTATCATTACAGTGTTAATCTGCATCTCGATCACTAAGTGGTAAAAAAGGTTATTTAAATAATTTTTATTAATATTAATTTTTTTTAACCATGAAGAAATAGATAATAGTTTTTATTAATATTGTAATTTTTATGATTTTAAGTTCATTGTATAATGATTGGGGTAGCAATACCCTACCCTACCCTAACCTATCCCTCTAGGTTGTAGCACATGACCTCCTAAAACCTCGACATTCCCATTCATCCCTCTAGAAATATATCAAATTTCAATAAATGGTTAAAAGAAAGCATTGATTAAAACAATTAGTCTTGTAATTGTATTGATTTGGCAGGTTTGCGGAGTTACTTTCAGGTGAGAGAAAGTCATGATTAATGGCTGAAAGAAAGTCACCATTAAGCGCTACTCTTAATGGCGAGAACTTCCATTCCTGAAACTTCATAAAAGTTAGAGGTCGTGCATCTAATCGAATATGCAATACCTGATAAACAATCTTTTAAATTATGGTTTCAATCAATTTGAAATAGGAAGTTAGGTCTTTGAAAGAAACTTAAGTTGTAATTTGTTCGATTATTACTGAAACTTCATAAAAGTTAGAGGTANTACCCTAACCTATCCCTCTAGGTTGTAGCACATGACCTCCTAAAACCTCGACATTCCCATTCATCCCTCTAGAAATATATCAAATTTCAATAAATGGTTAAAAGAAAGCATTGATTAAAACAATTAGTCTTGTAATTGTATTGATTTGGCAGGTTTGCGGAGTTACTTTCAGGTGAGAGAAAGTCATGATTAATGGCTGAAAGAAAGTCACCATTAAGCGCTACTCTTAATGGCGAGAACTTCCATTCCTGAAACTTCATAAAAGTTAGAGGTCGTGCATCTAATCGAATATGCAATACCTGATAAACAATCTTTTAAATTATGGTTTCAATCAATTTGAAATAGGAAGTTAGGTCTTTGAAAGAAACTTAAGTTGTAATTTGTTCGATTATTACTGAAACTTCATAAAAGTTAGAGGTAGTGCATCTAATCAAATATGCAATGCCTGGTAAAGTATCCTTTTTATTATGGTTTCAATCAAATTTGAAATAATCTTGCAAGAGTCCCTATACTTTGTAATTCGAAGATGATTTTAATATATTATTTGTTTTATATAAAGATGATGACATTTAAGATTATTTAAGTTTACTAAAATCTGAATTGGTCTATCAGACCACTTGGGATTTTTTAGAATTTGGTTTCTGTGCGAAAAATATTAAAAAAACTAAATCTAATCTTTTCAACCTTCTAAGTGTCATGAAGGTGACACACTCTTTCATATTTCACTACTGAGTTCATCAAAATTTGTTTTTATCTTAGCAATGCTTATTTTTTTTTTACACTTGTCAAAACAGATAGATGATTTTGATCTTCTAGATTATGGTTGATTACATCCTTATAATACCTTAATTTTATTTGTTCCTCTATCTCTTAATCACACCACATTTTCTCTTTAAATTTTATTTGATGATATTTTTAATAGTATGTTTATTCTACAAAATGGTGTCTTCCATGATTCCCAAATACTCCTGGCTTGAGCCTATGGTGGTTACAACTAGATTTTGAAGCAATTTTAGGAAGCCTCTTATCTTCCATGTTGTTTAACTTGTTCTTATACATTAGATATCTAGTCATAACAGTTCTTTCAATGAGAGAGAAGCTTATACACCTATGAATGTAATTAAATATGTCAAATTTCAATAAATCGTTAAAATAAAGCGCTGATTAGAAAAATTAGTCATGTAAATTGGTTTCAATGTTCACATTGTATTGATTTGGAAGGTTTGCAGAGTTACTTTCAGGTGAGAAAGTCACGATTAAGCGCTACTCTTAATGGCGAGAACTTCGATTCCTGAAACTTCATAAAAGTTAGAGGCCGTGCATCTAATCGAATATGAAATGCCTGATAAACAGCTTTTTTAATTATGGTTTCATTCAATTTGAAATAGGAAGTTAGGTCTTGTAATTTGTTCGATTACTGAAACTTCATAAAAGTTAGAGGTAGTGCATCTAATCAAATATGTAATGCGTGGTAAAGGCTCCTTTTTATTATGGTTTCAATCAAATTTTAAATAATCTTGCAAGAGTTACTAAACTTTGTACTTTGTTCAAAGATGATTTTAATATATCTTTTATATTATATATATATATATAAAGATGATGATAATGAAGATTATTTAAGTTTACTAAAATTTTATTGGATTTTAAAAGGGTAAAATTTTACTTGGGATTTTTTAGAATTTTATTTTTGTGCTCGAAAAACATTAAGAAAAGCATATCTAATCTCTTCAACCTTCTTAGTGTCACGAAGGTGTGAGGAAAGTGACACACTCTTTCATATTTCACTACTGAGCTCCTTAGAATTGGTTTTTATCTTAGAAATGGTTATTTTTATCTTTACACTTGTCAAAACAAATATATAATTTTGATCTTCTAGATTAGGGTTGATTACATCCTTATAATATCTTAATTTTCTTTTTTCCTCTATCTCTTAATCACACCACATTTTCTCCTTAAATTTTGATTTGATGATATTTTAATAGTATCTTTATTCTACAAAATGGTGTCTTCCATCATTCCCAAATACTTTAGCCAATACCGGGTATCTTTATACCATCCTCGCTTGAGTCTATGGTGGTTACTACTAGATTTTGAAGCAATTTTAGGAAGCCTCTTGTCTTCCATGTTGTTTAACTTGTTCTTATACATTAGGTATCTAGTCATAGCCGTTCTCTCAATGGGGGAGAGGCTTGTTTCTAAGAGGAGGATGAAATAGGGCATATTTCCTTTAATTTTGAGATTATAGGTTATACAATTATTTTTTATTTGCTCTATCTTTCTCCATGATTCACAAGATACACTACAACTTGAGACTTCACATCCATAAAGAATAACAGGTTTAATGAGAGTCTCAAATATGAGTTTTCTATTTTCCCAAATTTAAAGATTGACTGATTTACAATTGTTTTCAAGCCCATAATATGCTTTCCATCCCCCAATAATCCTTTTCCCGATGATATAATTCAAATTGAGCTTGTGGTGAATATCAATTCCAATATAATTGTATAAAGTCACTTCCTCCAAGTTTTTGTTGTCATATACAAAGGTATCATAAGTGATCTTATTGGATTTAATAATCATTACCTTAGTCTTATCTGTGTTAACAATGATACCCATATTGGAGAAAAAATCCTTGAGGATTCTTAATTGATTTTCAAGGTCATGGGGAATCATTGCCATAAGAACGATATCTTTAATGACTATACCACTGAGAGTAGGGCTGACACAACCTGCTTTTTCCAAGCAATCTTCTAACTTGTCAATGTAAATGTCAAAAAGGGCGAGACAACCTTGTTTGACACCAATATTGCACTTAATCTCTTTGGATGAGTCCTCAATGTTTATAAACTTAGAAATAACGTTCTCATACATCCTTATTGCAAAAACCCTCAACTCTAGAGGTACTTTTATCTCTTTCAATCTATTTTGAAGATTTTTCCTAAAACCATATATATACTCCATATTTTATTAATTAATTTTATTTATTTGAAAAAATAATATTATTTTTATAACATTAGTCATTTTTGAAATCATATAGTCTAGACAAATTAATCTATATTTTAATTTTATTAATTACATTTTATTGATTTGAAAAAATAATATTATTTTTATAACATTAGTTATTTTGAAATCTTTAATATCGACAAATTAATCCATGTTTTAATGGAAATCAATGAATTTTTTTTATTGTTTTAGCACATTATTTGTATGATCATGAGATCATTTCATAAATAAAAGTACATTTATTTTAAAAAATATTAAATTATACATTTACAAAAATAAATTATACATAAAAAAATTTAATTAATATTATTTTTTATTAAAACAAAACATATTTCAAATTTGAAATATATATGTTATCATTTATATTCCTTTATCAATTTTATAAGTATTAAGACAACTTGAAACATATTTTTATATTAAAGAAGTGTTTAATACAAAAGTATGAATGAAGCAATATAATATAATATTGTATAATATTTATATTCCTTTATACCATTAATTAAGAACATTTACGACATGTCAAAAATGACATGAATGTATTTTAAATTTCTTAACAAAGAAACATATAAATTATTTAAAAAAAAAGTTAATACACAACAATTAAATTCATAATGCAACATAATAATAGGATAAAAAACATATTTTTTAAAATAAGTTATGTAATTAACTACTTGGGGCGGATGTTCTACCCAATCATAGACTTTATGTTTCACATATTAATAACAATTCACTCCTGAGCTCGGGCTAGAAATCCACAAAAGAGGGTGGTCTCTCATTGTTCACTCACAACTCAGAAAATACCACAACCCATTGGTATTCTCCTACAACTATCCCAGTTTTCGACTAGCTCTTTTCCGCTCGACCCGCCCAACCCAAGGAATGTACCCCTTTACTGATCTCAGACCATTGGGCATGCCATTAATTTATTATGATCTCTCTAGCAGAAGTAACCAATAATCTCACTACTGGGAAAATCAAGGGAGGTCATTGTTAGGAAAACCACCAGGAAAGACAACAACAATCACTTGTTGTTATAGTGAAAATCACACACAAGTTCACTCTTTAGGATTGACAACTTGGATCTTTGGTCTTCTGCTTCAAATATGCTCCAAAATTCACCTTTCATGGTTTCTCTAGCTCCAATATCTTATTTTCTACTTTCTTCTTGTTGTTCTTGTAGAAACATTGACTATCTAAAACTATGGTATCTTTCTGTTTGAATTTCCTATCTTTGGCTTCCTCTCTTGACTTACACTCTTCCCAAAGATGATTGTACTTCACACACACACCCTCGTACATGTATTCAATGATTGGACTTGGTAACAATCGACAACAAATTGGAAGGGTCATATATCAATAGAAAGTTTAGGAAGTTGGTTGAATTTATAGACATAGGTAATTCCCCCTTGTACCCCTCTTATACCCTCCTCTCTCTTTTGGATTAATCAAACCCCATCTCTGTCCATGTCCCCCAACAACTGAAAACACATTTTGTTATTAAAATTCAGAAATACAATTCACATATACATTGCTTGGCTAAGGCCACTTTTCATATCAAGATTATGCATTAAGTAAACTATGGATTATAAAAGCCCACAATTATGTGTCATCCTCGATGGACACTATGCCAATATGCATGCAAAAAATTACATCACAATACTAAGAAATAAAAAAAATTGCAATTTTACAACTCCAAGAATAGTTCGAACAAAAATCACATGTTCCTCTAAAATTGCTTACTGAAGGAATGTACCCCCTTCACTTCTCTCTGTCCATTAGGATGTACCATTTTTTTATCAGGTCCCCCATCGTAGGTTGGCTAGGACTCTAACATGTGGTTCCATAATTCTAGCTATTAAAAAATGAGTCTTGCATTCTTATCTTCTATTTCCTTAAAAATTGACAAAAATTTGCACGTATTCCTCCCACATGTTTTCCTTATGCTCCCATGTAGAATATTTGGGACCATAGCAGATCCATTGAACCTTTACCATCCTTATGGTATTGTTCCTTGTTCGACAACACAAGTATTCCAATAGAGAACAAACACCTTCAATAAGCACTCACAAAACTAGATCAAAGATCAACACATCGATACTTTGATGTGGTGAAACCTCTATGGGGAAACATCCACGGCCCCAACCAATGTGACCACTTGGAGCAATTTACTAATGCAAAATAAAAATATTACAAAGATATTTTACAAGATATTTTATCACAATCTATCATCGACAAATGACCCTCCATTCTCTTTAAATAGAGATCATGGACCAATCAGGTGTTAAGCCATAGATCAATGTAGTCGTTAATATTGAGAAGAATATGAACTGTCAGATCACTCTATGTTGAGAACATATCATGACTATCGGATTTTCTAACTAGAAATGCATACTAATGCACACTAAATAAGCAAACTAAGAAACACACTTTTACCTAACAACACATCAGACTAAGTAGATATTAACTAGCTCCTAAGTTTCTAACTATCCTAACATCCCCCCTTAAGAACACCTTGGAATAGGATTGACGTATTTACAATAGTGATAGAATAAGAGAAGGAAGTAGGAATTAGAGCCTACCCCCCCTTAATGACAACTTCATGAATGACTAACATAGATAGAAGTTTGGAAAACTTTACTTCTGTAAGATCCTTTGTGAAAATGTCTACAACTTAATCTTTTGTAGGGAAAAAGAGCACTTCAATAACGTGATCATGAATGATATTTATATGAAGTGCATGTGTATCTCGATGTGTTTTCTTCACCGATGTTGAACTGTGTATTTGGCGATCTTGATGGCACTTTGATTGTCGTACCAAAGGTTGGTCGGATGCTACTACTAGAATCCAAACTATGAAAGCATCTATTGAAGCCACAAGGCTTCCTAACTTGCATTTACTACTACTTTGTACTCTTCTTCTGTTGAAGAAAGTGCAATAGCTTGTTGTTTCTTATAGGACCAAGTGACAAGTCCTGAACCAAGGCTGAAAACATAACCTGCAATAGATTTCCAATCATCGAGGTTTCTGACCTAATCTGAATTAGTGAAACCAACCAATAAAAGAGTTGTAATATCCTCAAAATTTAGAATATTAAATTCTAAGTGAACATTGAAATAAATTTCCCTTTTTTGGAAAATTCAGATTTGGAAATCATTTTCCATTTATGGCAAATCCAAATATGGAATTTTGATTGTTGCAATTAATTATTTGATGATTGTTGGGAAAATATTTGACTTTCCCAACTATCCTCTTTTATTTTACACATGTATAAGAAAAACTTTTAATAAATTAAATGTTGGAAGACAAATGGAACAACCAGGTTAAAAATAGTTGACCATAACTCCATGAGTGGGAAACAGGTTTGAGTTACCTCAAGGATGATTGTTACAAGTGGAAAATGTGGAATTTGACCACTAGCATCCCATAAAAATCAGGGATTTGTAAAGCTGGGAATTTCCCAAGGAGAGAAGGAAAGACCTAGGCACAATGATGCATATAAAAACAACATATAGAGGAGGTAGGACATTGCTTAATATGTTGGGAAAAGAAACTATTTTCTATTATGATCATTGTTAGTGTGAGGAAAATGATTTTTTGATATGTGGATGGTGACTATAGCTAAGTAGGATCATTCAGTTTGTTCTTATGGACTCATGGTCAGGCTAGGGGGTGAGTCGAACAAGTGAACTTGGTTGTTCTATTCTATGGTTGTGTGGAACATGGTTGTTCCATTTGTATTCCAACATCAGGGTTCAGATATGTATCTCATCTTGTATTCTTTGTCAATGTTATATTTATGGTTATCATTTGTTAGGAATATGATTGACTGTGTATACATAAGTGAAATCAATTCTTAAGGGACTCTATGATCATGTTTCCTATGGCTTATCATAGTTAAATAATACTGGAAATATTGGTTGCTTGAGATATGATGGTGGTATGTGTGTGTGTGTGTGTGTGTGTGTGTGTGTGTGTGTATGCTCATACATAAAGAAATGGTAGAACTATTGTTATGTTCCTAGTGACCATTGAATTATATATATTTTGAATTGTTATTCAAATCTGTACATAACAATCACTATAGAGAAATGGTGCAATAAGGAATAAACCTAAACGAGTGCTTATCAATTTGATAACATGTAAAAATAGATAAAAGGATAACCGTCTGAATATATCCTTTATATTATCTATTACCACAAAAATATAATGATCTAGTAGACTACAAAGTGTCGTGCAAATATAATTGTCATATTCAAATGAAACTTGTTCAAACTTTACATTTAGATTACCACAGATCAAGAATTCCACATCCTTTTGCATTGGAAACAGAACCCTAGGAAAGTCTCTACAAAATTTTGTATGTAGCTGAAGATTAATGCGCACATAGATCGGTCAAGGAAGTACGTGGAACTAAAATACCTTTTCAAGTAAGATGCTTCCTTCATCTGATTACACCAGCTTACATAACCTGCAAAGGAAGTAAAATGAAGGTTTAGTAACTATGCTACAATTTTAATTATGTGGAAATTAAACAATAAAATAAGCCAAGGAAAAAACTTAGCTTCTGTTCTGAATTAGATCAATGGTTAGTGTTAACATTGAACTTCAATGCTTTGGGTGATTTATGGTGTTAGAAACTGGTTTTCCCCAAAGTACATACTCTTGAAGTGATGTAACTTGCTGATGTCACTGTTCACTTGGCATTGGCCGAGTGGCTACCACGTGTCACTTAGATTTGTGACTTACACATACCCGAAATGCCAATTTCATCTTGACACTTGTCATCTTCTGATTGTGCCACATGTCCTTGCTAACATGGTCTGCTGACGTAGATCTCCTATTGCGACACATATCCTCCTCTTGGATATAATGACTATGATTAGTTCTAGATCAATGGTCTAGATTCATTTCGGCCTTTAGGAATTTGGGTTATCCGTTCCCAATTCTCAATTCTCCCTAAGTGATATTCCCCGAATAAAAATCAAGCAACTTGAATTCATCTAACAGTTCATCTTTGATGTAAAAATCTTTGGGTGGTGGCACAAGTGGTTAAACTTGGAGAATAAGTTATCTAGATTTAGGCTGCATTAAATTTGATCATGATCTATCAATATCGATGGTAGAGAGGCATTGCATAGATCGAAGTTGCGCGACAGATAATTCTACAGGGTTGTCCCGCAATCCAAACCATTGTTTCCCAGAAGGGGTACATGTTAGCGCGGGGATAATTATAGAATGATCAGTGGGTTACTCCAAAACCTCCAACCCATGTCCCCAGAATTTGAAAAGTACTAAAGTTGAAGTGACATTTTTGGTATTTATTAGTTCTAGCACAGAGACCATGGGCCCCAGTGGATGCATGGTGCCTGATCCCAAGGTTTGGAGACTTGGTACTCCGGAGGAATTGTGTTGCAGTTGCATTGAGTCGAGAACTCCCGGAGGCCAAAGTTAATATCGATCGTTGATCGTGAGAAGGTATGTGGCAACCGATACCACAGTCCAGAGACTGGGAACTCCGGAAGGTTGGAGAGTATGGACAACCCAAAAATTTTAAAGCCCGAAGTTCTGTAATAAATCTGAATCGTTGGTTTTTGAGGAAGCCATGGACCGTTGAGACACCCCACTTCGTGAAGTTTGCTAATTCATTGTTCGGGAGAAATAAGGCACGAAGTAGCAAGAGCTTCCCAAGATGAAGTTCTGGAGCCTTGAAGCTCCCAAGAATATGGATAAGAACCTATTCGATAGCACCGGGTCACAACCCGTGATCACATGCAATTGAGGGATGAAGAAAAAGGGCTAGTGCCTGGAAACTATGTTAAATAATGGAAAAGGGGTTACAAAGGAATCCCGTGGGTTTCGTTTGGTTCAAACCTACATCAAAAGAGGTACTAACGACCTAGGAACTTTTTGATAGGGTCCATAAAAGATCTAAGAGACATTAGATCATAGAAAATAGATCAACTACATAATGAATGCATCGGATAAAAAGAACAAGTTTTAAAGGATCATAGCTTTCTGCTCAAAGCTTAGAATTGAGCAAGGAAGTAGTAATTGGAAAGATGTTAGAAAGATGATTCCATGTATTCTTCCATATTTGAGGATTGATTAGCTTAGATCATAGGAATTCAGAGAGGACATTTTTGGTGACCATAAAAGGAAAATTTGTGCATATAATACCAAAATGGTATATCGTGGTTCTAGCTAACAAAAATTGTTGTACACTTGTTTTTAGATGTAATGATTACATTTAAAAAAAAATATTAGAGAAATTTGGGGTTCATTACATATGGTATCAAAGCTAAAGGTTGCAACACTTGGACCTCAAGGAAAGGCCAAAATTATTTTAATTCTTTTATTTATGTTGAAGAAAAGCTAACAAATATGTTTATTGTTACAAACATGAAAAGTTTTGGTTTGTTGTGATAATGTCAACACAAAATGAAGAAAAAATCAGACCCGAGGAGAATCCAAATCAAGGACTTCCTAAGGAACTAGAGCATAACAATGAAGGAAGTTCAACCATCCAGGTTTTGGAAATAATGAAGAACCTCATCGTGGAATTACAAGTGTTTAAAGCAGGTAACGAAAATCTGAAAAAGGCACAGGAAGACCGGTTAGAAATAAATGAAATGTTTCTATGTAGTATAGTAACCAAGAGGATCCCAAAGAACAGTGACAAAGAGGAAGAAGTCAACAAAATGTCCTCTAAAAACTCTGGTCATGAAACATAAAATGAGGATAGTTCTTCCGAAGACACACACATGACAGGAAACAAAACAACTCGGGGAAGAAAAATAAAACAAGTAGATCAATTGGAAGGTGAATTCAAGAAAATAAAATCGTCCACCTTTGACGAAGAATCAAGGATGGGTGAAGAGGTTGAAGCATGGATACTATATATAAATAAATAATTCCAGATTTACATCTACTCTAGTAATATGAAACTCAGAATGGCCATTTACAGCTTGAAGGGAAAAGCAAGTATCTGGTGGTAAGACCTAAAATTGGATAAGGGATTGAAGGAGAAACAAATGGAATGGTCAGATTTTAAGAAATATTTCAAGAAGCAATATTTGTCAGAAATATATTACGAAATAAATACTAATGAATTCTATGAGATGAGACTCGGACAAATGACCATGGACAATCTGATAAATAAATTTCTAGAACTATTGATATTTGTACCATACATCAAGGAAGACAAAATAAATATGCAACGATTCTTAAGTTATCTACCACACTCTTATGCATTTTCTTCCCACAACTTAGAATGATATTCATGAATAGGTTCAGTACAAGTTGGGTTCCAACTCCATTTCATCAAAGGGAAAGGAGTTGTGAAACATATAGTGTCCATGATGTATGTTGACATGTAAAAATCTATTGGTCTGGCACTAGATCTCATGGTTTGATACTCCATAACCTCCTTAGATAGGTTATCTGATAGAAGTTTGTTCCAATTGAAGCTATAGCCTTCAGTTGCTTCATGTAAAAGGGGCACCCATTCTACAGGGAAATGGGTAGGGCTTTTCTTTCCGAAACGTCTACATAACATCATCGCCACATAAACCCTGTACTTGTTCAATGAGTCTGTGGCATAAACATTATGGGTATCGACCCTGAATTTTGCTGGGTGTCTCCACCAGTGTTTGATTATGTCGGGATATGTTTGGTCAGCCTCTGTGCATTCTTTCCTTTGAAATTCACTTACAAATTCTTTATTGTAAATGTACTTAGAATTGGAAGACATTTTATACATTACTTGTATATGTTTCGGTATGAAAGAGTTGATGACGACCCCTTGGCTGTCCAAAATGCTTATAGTTTGCACGTCTGTCCACTCTAAAGCCCAACTGATCATATCGTTGTATGTCATGAGTCATGGGCGTGTTGCTACTTTGTGAATTTCAGACTCTGCTATGTCCTGGAGTTTGTTTTCAGAATCATCGGGAAAAATCTTGATTTCGTAGTCCAAGGTTTCAAAAATTTGCCTCCATGATTTAATGGAGTCAATGGCATGTGGTGTAGTATCAGACACGACATCTCCTTCTAGGCTTGAGCTTTCAGCTCCTTCTTCACTTTTCTTAGGTGTCTTTCTGGGTGCTATAATGTTCGTGTTTAGAATGAATTTATGTCACAGAAAGAAATGTGTAAGTTTGTTGAATGCAATTCACTTTTGATTCTAAACAACAAGAATGAAAATTCGAAGAAACCAAACCTTTATTAACCTTTAACTCTTCTTACGACGGACGTACTGAGATAGGCGGTAATACTTTAATGTTTTAATGAGGGAGATATGCCCAAAGATACACAGTTAAGTTAAAAATATCTTTATTCATCCGTTACAGATATTACCGTATATCAACGATTTCAAACTGGAGTTTTGAAAGGACTGCTTTTACCAAATAACGAAATGAGAAACGTGAAAAGTTGTTTTAATCTTTATTAATCCCATTTTAAACTAACTTAAATTCGTTTTAAACTTTATTAAAAAATTTGTGATTTTTAATTTTAGAATTTCGGGGATTCTGTACCTGTGAGGTATGTCATAAGCAAACCCCAAATCGAAAAATCACGATGGGATTAGTTTAGATGCTGATTACTTGTATTAATGCTTTAATCAATTAAGATTAGTAATTACCTTCTTCTTTTTGGAAAATCGGTGACCAAGAGTTCAAGGGTTGATGCTTTGACAATACTTTGATACAAGGAAACCCGAATCACAAAAGATTAATGAATTGTTGGTCGTGTTTAAGAGTTTAATTAATCATAATTAAAGGATATTTTTTGAAACGCGCATCGAGACTTCTACTACCCACTTTTTTATTTTATTTTATTACTTTAATGTAAAGCCTTTTCGGTATTTCGGCACTGGGACTCTGGAGTTATGAAAACATGATATGTGAAAATCCGAATCCCTAAATCCAAAGAATCAAAAGACTTTCAACTCTTTTTTAAGACTAAGGGAGGCTCCATGACTAAAACAAAATAAAAGCCTTAGTTTTAAAGGGATACAAAATTAAACTTCGTATCAACATATCTGATCACTGCAGACCTTCTTGGGAGCATGTTCTCAGAATATAAAATATCTACTTCTTCGTATCCTCAGTTTTCCATGGCTTTTCCCTCACGTACATGTCCTGTTATAATGACATTCGGTGTGCTTACGCGCTCTGTTATACTGGTAGCCCGCGTATGTATGCACCCTATTGTATTGTTATCCTGTGTACACCTCAAAAATTAGGGTTTTCTAGTATTCTCTGTAATTCCCAAACTTTCACCGCTAACCCTTTGTGCTACCTCAGACTTTCGCTACTCCATATATATCAATGGGTACCTACAATAATCCTTACACAATAACAGATATTCAATGTGCTCAATGATCATAAAATGAGAGACCCTTGCCTCTTATTTATACTTCCATGTAGCTTCCTCAAGGGGTTATCTTCTAACCATATTAACCCACTTTCCTTGTTTTAGGGCTAACCCACTTCTAACCACTTGCCAACTTAACTTAACCACTTTCCACAAATAGTATGTTCTCCACTAACTTTATAATTTAAATAATTTCTTTTGCAACCACTTTGACTTATCCATAAATAGTAAATTCTCCACTAAATTTATTATTTAAATAATTTATTATTTTCACCCACTTTGAATACTTTGACCTTTTAGGGGCTTCTATATAACTCATGAGGGTTCTCCAACTTCACATGGCCATAACTCTTTAACCGTGAGGAGTTATGTGACATTCCACATACCACCAAAAATGGCATGACATGTACTATCCATCTAGAATAGTCTTACCGGAAAATATATTAAAACTCATACCATTATACATCAAACAAACTTGGGTCCATTACCCATTCCTTTGTTCTACCATACTTTCTTCAAGGGTTTACATCAATGATAACCAACCCAATTAATCAACACCATGAGTTTGTGAATCCGCAAATCCGCAAAGAGGAAAATGGTTAAGTATGGGAACTCTTTGGACAGACTTATGAAAGGGATATTTATGTTTCCATGAGTCTGTGATTCTGCATATATGAAAATAGTCTAAGTATCAAGACTTTTCAGTCATATTCATGAAATAAATAATTCTAATACATTATTGGAACAAAATCGTATTAAATTTATGTAATTGTAAATTGTTAAGCCTAATCAAATTTTGTTGTCAACACATTTTGCAGAATTAACAACATTTAGATCAGAACATGATCAACACAGAGTTCAAAATCATGGAATATGCACAAAGGGCTTACAACCATGAAGATGAGATCAGAGGGATGTATGTTAATTTGGGCATTGAAGGTACAAATTCAATTGTACATGGAGAAGGCAAGGAAGAAAGCATGAACTTGGTAGAGACTATACAATGTTTGCAAAAGGATGTCCAGAATTACAAAGTTGATAATGAGAGGCTTATGAAAGTGAATGAGCAACATGAAAAATTCAACACCAAGTTAATGCAGAGATTGGAAAGAATAGAGGAGAAGATGGATAAGGAGACTGGGTTAAGAAAATCAGGGAATCATAGGTCTCACTATGAGAGGGGAAGAAGAAGAAGTGTTGGAATACATCACTATCATTCTCCAAGGAATTCAACTAAGAGAGCACACATAATTTCTAGTCCATCCCCTGTTAGGAAGCATAAGAAAAGGTCTAGGTTAGATGATATACAAGGGGAAATGAACAAAATCAATCCTCATACATTTGATGGTGAGCACAAGAAGGATAAGGATGCAGAGACATAGATGATATGCATGATGAATTGTTTTCAATTTCATAACTACTCTTCACAAGAAGAAGGAAGAATTTCCATTTATCAACTGAAGGGAAAAGCATCAATGTGGTGGGATCAATTTGTGTAGGTACAACATATTGATGAGAAGAATCTCACTTGGAGGGACTTAAAGAGGTATCTCCAGAAGAAACACTTGACTAAGCGATACTCTGATTATAAAATGAAGGAGTTCTTTGAACTCAAGCTTGGGAGTATGACCATGGAGGAGTATGAAAGGAGGTTTTTAGAGTTGTTGAAGTGTGTTTCTTTCATCAAGGAGGAGTAAGTTAAGATTCATAGGTACCTAAGTGGGCTTCCATTTTTTATGATAAGATATAGTATGATCATCCCAAGACACTAGGGGAAACTATAAGGAGAGCTAAATTCCTTTATAATCAACATAGAGGAAGACCAACTTTCCAAAGGACGTGGGAAAAAAAAGAAAGTATGATAGACCAGAGGAAGAGGGGATCTAAGACACCATTATTAAAAAATAATTCTCAGGAACAACCAACCTCTAAGGAACTGAGAATGATAGAGGAAATAGGGAAAATACTAGGGCATCCACCTATTCAATGTTGGGGTTGTGGAGGAGATCATGTGTTGATATATTTCCCAACAGAGGTGGAAAAGTGAAGACTGCTTACAATATACTTCAAGATGAAACAATGGAGAACATGCGAAGAAGTGTACCAAGGATCTATGCATCTCTCGATAACAATGAAGTTGAGTTTTAGTCACACATGATTGAAGTGGAAGGTAAAATCAACGACCAAACAATTTTTATTTTAATTGATTCAGGAGCTAGTCATAGTTATCTAGATCCTAATATGATAGAAAGATTCCAATTGCCAAGAGGCAAGCTTGGAAAACCTTGGATGGTGAAACTAGATACAAGAGATAAAAGGAAAATTACTGACATGGTTAAGGAATGTCTAATGTACATGAATGGATTGATCACCAAGGAATATTTGAACATCATACCTTTAAGCTCCTATGACTTCCTAATTGGTATGGATTGGTTGGATCAACATCATGTTATCATAAAATGTTATAATAAGACATTTAGTTTCTTGTATGAGAAAGGGAATTTAAGGATAGTACAGGGAATTCCCATGGAAGTAAACCTTAGAGAAATTTCAGCCTTCCAGCTGAAGAAGAGTTACAGGAAAGGGTGTAAAATAGTTGCAACACATATTGAAGAGACACGTAGAGATAAGCCACCAAATATTGAGGATTATGTAGTCCTAAAAGAGTTTGAAGATGTATTCAAGGAAATACCGGGATTTCCACCCAAGAAAGATATTGACTTCTATATCAATCTAGTGTCGAGAGAAACCTCAGTATCTAAGACTCCTTATAGGATGAGTACATTAGAGCTAAATGAATTGCAAATGTAGCTAGAAGAACTTTTGAAAAAGGGGTACATACACCCAAGTGTGTCATGTTGGGGTGCCCTAGTATTATTTGTGAAGAAAAGTGATGGAACTTTGAGACTTTGCATAGACTTCAAGCAGTTGAACAAGGTAACTGTGAAGAACAAGTACCCTTTGCCAAGGATAGATGACCTTTTTGATAATCGCAAAGATGCAAAAATATTCTCGAAGATCGATCTCAAGTCAAGATATCATCAGGTAAGAATTAAAGAATAATATATCAGCAAGACTTCCTTCTGAACAAGGTACGATCATTATGAGTTCAAAGTGGTGCAATTTGGGTTGTCAAATGCAACAATTGTCTTCATGTGACTCATGAATGGCATTTTCATGGATTACTTAGATAATTTTATCATTATCTTCTTGGATGAAATTATTATATACTCTAATCCTGAAGAAAATCATGAGAAACACTTGAGTATGGTATTACAAATATTGAGGGAGCCTCAATTGTATGCCAAATTGAGAAAGTTCTCATTATATCATAAAAAAATCCATTATTTGGGCCATACCATTTCAGAATAAAGGATAACAGTGGATCCAAAAAATATAATGGCCATTGAAGGATGGCCAACACCAAGGAATGTCTCGAAGGTGAGGTCATTCATGGGCCTTGCAGGATACTATAGTATATTTATTAAAGGAATCTAAAAGATCGCACACCCAATCACTTCCTTGCAAAAGAAAGGTGTGATGTTTGAATAGACATTGTATTGTGAAAGAAGTTTTCATCACTTGAAGAATTTATTAACAAGTGCTCCAATAATAAAGATTGTTGATCCAAATGAAGACTTCAATGTGTGTGTTGATGCATGTAAAGAAGGATTGGGTGGAGTTCTTAGTTAAAATGGGTTCGTGGTCTTCTATGAATCAAGGAAGTTGAAGGAACATGAAAGGCACTATGCTACTCACGATTTGGAATTGGAAGATATAGTGCATGCCTTGAGTATGTGGAGGAACTACCTCATGGGAAAAATATTTTAGTTAAGGATAGACCATAGTGGTCTAAAACACTTGTTTAGACAACCAACTCTAAATGAAAGGAAAAGCAGGAGGTTAGAATTCCTTAGTGAATATGACATTCATATAAAGCATATCAAAGGTAAAGAGAACAAGGTGGATGATGCACTCAACAGAAGGGTGCATGGGATGCATGATACAAACATTTTATTGTACCGATAAGACTTGAAAGACATAATATTAGAGGCTGCAAAATCATATTTGCAGTACATGGAAATAAGGACAAATTTACAACAAGGTATTTTGCAGCAGAAAAGTGAACAATATAAGATGGAAAATGATGAAATTCTCATGTACAGGAGAAAAATTGATGTACCAAATTCTTAGGAATTCAAAAACCTGGTTTTAAAAGAAATGCATAATGTACCTTATGCTGGACACCCAGGTTACTAGAAAACTATTGTAGTTGTCAAGAGCCAACACTATTGGTCGTGGATGAAGAAGGAGGCTGCGGATTTTAATGCCAAGTGTATGGAATGTAAAAAAATAAAGGATGAGCACATACACCCAGATGGTCTGCTACAACTATTACCCATTCCTGAGTGGAAGTGGGAAGTTGTAACAATGGATTTCATCACCAAGCTGCCTAGAAAAACCAAGCAACATGATTCCATCATGGTGGTGGTGGACAAGATTACTAAAGCTGCCCACTTTATTCCAGTAAAGATCACTCAAAAGTAAATAAACATTGCCGATATTTATATGAGGGAAATTGTTCAACTCCATGGTATACCCAAGACCATTATGACTGATAGAAACCCAAAATTTACCTCAAATTTTTGGAAGGGATTATTCAAAGGGTTTGGGACCAATATGAACTTTAGCACAACGTATCATCCATAATCAGATGGGAAAAGAGAGAGAGTAAATCAAGTGATTGAATATATGTTGAGGATGTATGTGATGGATAAACCATCCAAATGGGAGGATTACTTGCACTTGGTGAAATTCTCTTACAACAATGAGTATCAAACATCATTAAATATGAGCCCATTTGAATCCTTGTATGGAAGAAAGTGCAACACAACAATGAGTTGGGACAACCCAATAGACAGAGCAGTGGTTGGGCCAGAACTACTCAAGGAAATGGAAGAGTCAATGATAAAAATAAAACAAAATTTAAAGGTTTTCCAAGATAGACAGAAAGGTTATGCTGATAGAAACAAAAACCATAGAGAATTTAAATTGGGTGACCATGTGTTCCTAAAAGTAAAATCCAAGAGAAGTTCCCTGATATTGGGAAATTTTCAAAGCTGGAAGCTCATTACTGTGGGCCATTTGATATCCTAGAAAAAATTGAGCATGTAGCATACATGATTTCTTTACCCACATCATTGAGTATTCATAATGTATTCCATGTATCATTTCTTAAAAAGTATGTACCTAATGTTAATCGTGTCATTGATTGGAATGTTATTTAGGTGGAGCAGGAAGGTGACTTTCGAGTGCATCTGGTGTGCATATTCAACTGGAAGATCATGAAGCTATGGAGTCGAGTTGTAGGGCTAGTAAAGGTCTAATTCACCTGGTACAGTCCCGAGGATGTGACTTGGGAGAATGAAGAGGCTATGCGGGCAAAGTATCTGTATATTTTTTAAACCTATTAAAGTTTTGATTATATGTGTATATATATTGCACTAAGGACAATGCATAAATAAGGGGGAGGGGAATGTAACACCCCTAGGCTGAAACCCAGTTGTACATATAAATGTAAATGTTTTATAGGTTGCCGAGGTAGGTTTTTATAGGACAAAATTCTTATGTGATTATTAGGCTGAAGATCCTAGATGATAGAAGCCAATGAGCCTATTTTTGTAATATCTAAAAACTCATATTATTAATGAGAACACACCCCTACTATTGACCGACCATATAAAAGAGTACGGGGGGATAAAATCCACTTAAAAAGGGAAAGGGGGTGATAAGAGTCTAGGAAGGGGCTAATCTAGGGTGCTTACTCCCAATGGAATATTATAATATTATTCGTTAAATCTAAAGTAATGGATATTAATATATATCCTAAGTCTTGAAAGTAGGGACAAGGGAGTTCGTTGGGGTTCCAAGTGTCCTAAAGGACAAATGCGTATATATAATTGTGGATATAATACGAAGGGGATTAGGCATTATCATCAATATTGACTAGTCCTTCATGGGAGGTAGTTCTGAGTCGTACCTAATGGTACTGGACTCTAAGGAGGAACTTTTACTTGTACTGTTAGCACAAGAATTGAATTGAAGGAGCAGTTGTCAGGTCGTATTATGGAAGAAGTAGGTTGTCAAGACAGTGAGGTGTTATCTAGGAGAGAAGCTACTCAGAGTTGTTCCCTGGTGCACTGGGCAATAACTGCGGGGCTATGATACTTCTTGTTTTTCCTGTTGTTGAAGCCCCATAAGGGAAGTGGGGCAGTCCAGAGACTATTGAGAAGAGAAGGGGCACACTTCCTAGGGTGGGATACGCATGTGGGGAATGAGAGACCGTAGGGTAGTTGTGGTAGTTGACACCTTGGGCATAGTAATTCTATTGCTTATTAGACCTTAAACTAGCTTAGTATTCCATTTTCCCTGGTAGAGTTTCGCCCTAGCTCAGGGATGACCCAATGTTGAGAGTTATGAGCAATGTGGTCTAAGGCTGGGAGGAACATGGAAGGTATACATGCAGTTGGATTTTATTTCCTGAGATAAGTATCTTTTGTGTGCTTATTTCAATTATTGTGTGTATGTAATTATGAGTTCTGTCATGGAATATTTTTTACTAAAATTATGTATATGAATTTTTAATGTTGTATGCATGTTGATATTATTTCTGCTTAAATCTGTGATCTAAAAATAGAAGGCTGACTTGTTATGCTATGCAAGAACCCTCTACTTCATTAAAATAATCTTTACAGGACCTTGCTTCATGTGTTAAAATATGCAAGATAAAATTATGTGCCATGTTTATGAATCTTCTTTTAAATGTTTATGTGTGAGGAATTGTTCTTTTAGATGGTTAAATATGTACTTTAAATAAATACACAGCAACACAACTTGTAGCAAATAAACCATCAAACTCACAATAATAACAAGATGATAAAGGAGTTCACCCCTCTCTGGGCTACATCTCCTTGAGCCTCCATTAATGGACTTGGCTCTCCGGGATTAATTTGTCAAAGATTCTTTTACAAGCTGCTACTAAACTCCAATGGAAATTCTGGCTGTACCATTGGGATCAGAATACATAAAAACCCCAAAAATGACTAATAAAACTCTGAAAACGGATCATGGCTCATCCGGGCATGACCTCTTCTACATGTGGCCATAAGCTTCACTGAGATTCTCTTTGGAAAAAACACCTATAAAAGTCCTCAAAAGCCTCTGAAACCTATCCCAATGTGTTCAGAGCATAACAATTAGCCAAAAATGACTATTTAGTCACAAAAAACAAACTTGGACTCACCAAAACATGACCTCAATCAATGAGGGCTTCAAGCTCCCTAAAGCTTCCTGAAAATTCAATGGTTAAAAAACTACAAAAGAAGTCTTCAAATGGCTTTGAAAATAGTGCCAATGGATTTAGAACATCCAAAAACCCGTAGCTGGGCTTTTACGGCACCTCATTTGGCCAAAAAATGAAGAAGATAGGCCTCCTGCCATTCTCTTCCTCAAGCTTGATGTCTCTGGTTCGCCAAAACACACCTCCTGTGTGTTGAACCCAGAACATGCTCCAAAACGCGTGCTTAAACCCAGCACCGATCATAACCGAAAAACGGTCTAAACTGTCGAACGGTTAACGAATTTTTGACCCCCAACCGCAAAATGTTGGGCATATGGGCACCATATGACCTCGTTCCCCGCACAAAAGGGCTAATTCCAAGACAATGGTGAAACACCACGTATCGCCGCGTGGTTATGGTTGTTACAAAACCAATTTCAAAATTCCGCGCGCACTTACGAAAGGTCATATGGTAAAACATATAAAACCGCGGTCTAAATCATTGGAACCATGCACATATATAAACGGTCATATGTAACAATACAACCACAGGCTCCATTACATATTCACGTGCACACGTATATACAATGGTCATATGGTGAATAATACAACCACAGGCTGGGGCTAAGCCCCAGCCCGACCCCACACCAACCATACAATAATGTAAACTTAAATACATTTTGAACCATTTATATAATAAGTCACATAGTGTGGTGTGTTGGCAGGGCAGACTTTGCAAAGACTTTGCCATAGTGGGGAGGTCTGGGGTTCAATCCCCACTGACTCCTTATTATTTGGAACCAATAACCAATTCAACGGTGCCACGTGGCAGCCCATGACTGGGCCACGTGGCACCATCCCATTTGCCAATGAAATGCCACGTGTTGAAACATGATTTATCCACATCTATCAACTCATCTCTGCCATGTTAGCATACGAACCTGCCACGTCAGCATCCGTACGAACTATACAGACTGCACAGTCAACATCCCTTTTTTTACCTATTTGACGATTCGAACAGATCGCGATATCTCTCGCTCCCGATGTACGTTTGAACCCAAACGAGTTGCGTTGGGTTCGTGATGACGAGGGATACGCTCTCGTTTGTTTTGAGGCAATTCAGAGAATGTTGATTTTTGAGCTAAAATTTGACCCCTGGTCCAGATTTTGATCATGCCTTCCCACTAAAAGGCTTTTGGACCCACAAAATCTTATGATCATCTGTCTGAGATTCAATAATCTTCTGCTTTCAAGTTCTATCAATTGATTCTACTTGAAAAGTCTTTTCGACAATCACCTGGATACCTGGACATGCCTTGCACTGCAACTAACTATGTCCTTCAACCACTATTCTCTGGCTGCTGCTGACCCACTGTTCTCCTTATGCTTGGAAGATTGCCAATCTTCCCACTGAGAATCAATTCCCTCTTGTGAACTCTTTGGTTTCAACAATATCCGCTCTCTAATGGCTGCAAAAACTTTCCTGTGACATCTTGTCACAAGCCACTAAAACCTTCAATCTTGAAAACAAATTTATACAAGACTAAAAATGATGCCAACAAAGTATTTTTCTCTTCAAGCAAACTTTTGCATATTGTACTTCATCAAAGCACATGGTGTTTTCTTGCATCTCGGTGTACTCAAAATCAACTTACAAGCCAACAAACACCATCGACTAAACACAAGTCGAAAAACATGATCAACACAACATAGTCGTCAGACAATCATCAACACCAGTCGAGACTCATTTGAAACATATAAACCTTCCCAAAATGACAAGTCGACAAACATGATACACAATCATGTTACAATCATGAGTCATTCATGATGAACTATCACCAGGTTCATTGCTTATACATACACACAAAAAACATGCCTGTGCATGACTCTTCAACTCTCCTTCAAGTACAAACATAAGTACATAAACCCCAAAACATGTGGGTACATAAGAGATGAATACGAAAAAGATATATGGCTGTAACAAGTGATCATCATATCCATCTTTTACATCCTCCTGGTGAAGTTATGCAACAACAAAAATGCCTTCAAATGAATTGCATTCACATGCAACTTGCATCATACAAGTTGTGATAAACTGCTGCAACTTGTCATACTCTCAACATAAATGCATACATAAGGCTGAAATATGCATCTACAACAG
>SNQJ01S0019344.1:132681-145262 GCA_010110895.2 Picea sitchensis | reverse complement strand
AAACTTCAACACAAAACTTGCACAAATACCAACAGCTAAATCTCAAGCTATCAATGGAAAACATATGAGAAAAAACTATGCTCTAATACCACCTGATCTGAAAATAGAAGGCTGACTTGTTATTCTATGCAAGCACCCTCTACTTCATTAAAATAAACTTTACAAGACGTTGCTTCATGTGTTAAAATATGCAAGATAAAATTATGTGCCAAGTTTATGAATCTTCTTTTAAATGTTTATATGTGAGGAATTGTTCTTTTAGATGGTTAAATATGTACTTTAAATAAATACACAACAACACAACTTGCAGCAAATAAACCATCAAACTCACAATAATAAAAAGATGATAAAGGAGTTCACCCCTCTCTGGGCTACATCTCCTTGAGCCTCCATTAATGGACTTGGCTCTCTGGGATTAATTTGTCAAAGATTCTTTTACAAGATGCTTCTAAACTCCAATGGAAATTCTGGCTGTACCATTGGGATCAGAATACATAAAAACCCCAAAAATGACTAATAAAACTCTGAAAACGGATCATGGCTCATCCGGGCATGACCTCTTCTACATGTGGCCATAAGCTTCATTGAGCTTCTCTTTGGCAAAAACACCTGTAAAAGTCCTCAAAAGCCTCTGAAACCTGTCCCAATGTGTTCAGAGCATAACAATTAGCCAAAAATGACTGTTTAGTCACATAAAACAAACTTGGACTCACCAAAACATGACCTCAATCAATGAGGGCTTCAAGCTCCCTAGAGCTTCTTGAAACTTCAATGGTTAAAAACCTACAAAAGAAGTCTTCAAATGGCTTTGAAAACAGTGCCAATGGATTTAGAACGTCCAAAAACCCGTAGCTGGGCTTTTATGGCACCTCATTTGGCCAAAAAATGAAGAAGATAGGCCTCCTGCCATTCTTTTCCTCAAGCTTGTTGTCTCTGGTTCGCCAAAACGCACCTCCTGTGTGTTGAACCGAGAACACGCTCCAAAACGCGTGCTTAAACCCAACATCAATCATAACCAAAAAATGGGCTAAACTGTTGAACGGTTAACGAATTTTTGGCCCCCAACCGCAAACTGTTGGGCATATGGGCACCATACGACCTCGATCCCCGCACAAAAGGGCTAAGTCCAAGCCAATGGTGAAACACCACGTATCCGCACGTGGTTATGGTCGTTACAAAACCAATTTCAAAATCCCACACGCACTTACGAAAGGTCATATGGTAAAACATATAAAACCACGGTCTAAATCATTGGAACCACGCACATATATAAACGGTCATATGTAACAATACAACCACATGCTCCATTACATATTTGCGTGCACACATATATACAATGGTCATATGGTGAATAATACAACCACGGGCTCGGGCTAAGCCCCAACCCGACCCCGTGCCAACCATACAATAATGTAAACTTAAATACATTTTGAACCATTTATATAATAAGTCACATAGTTTGGTGCATTGGCAGGGAAGACTTTGCAAAGACTTTGCCATGGTGGGGAGGTCTGGGGTTCGATCCCCACAGACTCCATATTATTTTGAACCAATAACCAATTCAACGGTGCCACGTGGCAACCCATGACTGGGCCACGTGGCACCATCCCATTTGCCAATGAAATGCCACGTGTCGAAACATGATTCATCCACATCTGTCAACTCAGCTCTGCCATGTCAGTGTACGGATATACCATGTCAGCATCCGTACCGACTATACGGACTGCACAGTCAGTGTCCCTTTTTTTACCTGTTTGACGATTCGAATAGAAGGTGATATCTCTCGCTCCCGACGTCCGTTTGAACCCAAATGAGTTGTGTTGGGTTCGTGATGACGAGGGCTACGCTCTTGTTTGTTTTGAGGCAATTTTGAGAACATTGATTTTTGAGCTAAAATTTGACCCCTGGTACAGATTTTGATCACTCTGTTAAGATGAAAAATTGATTATTTAATTTAATGGTATCTAAATTCATAATTCCACATGGTGTGGCTAGCTCGGGGTTGGGAACATTATAAGAATTTTTTTTCCTAGTCCCTGTTAATTAGGTTATTATAAATTGGTATCAGAGCTGTAAAGAGAGAGAAATTTTTAAGTGGCATGGCCCAACCAGGGTGGCTGGGGATGTTACATATTGTGTGATGTTTCCCCACTTGAAGTTTGTAATGTCCTTTTATTCCATCCATATATGTGGAAACATCATGTTGTATATGAGTCTAGACCCCATAGTATTATTGTTACTTTGGGTAGACAATTGTATAGATACTAGAGGTAGCTCCACCTACCACAATTTATTTGGTCTCAGATAATAAGTGCAAGAAGTTCATCTCTGGGATTGGGAAATTTGTCCTCGTCATGATCCTCTCTTAAAGTGAACCAAAGTTCATGGCCACATCCATGGCCTTCGCACATGGATTCTCTATGTAGCGGAAGCAAGTGGACAAAGTCGTGGAAGAATAATGAGATATATTCACCTCACCTATTGAGGTGCCTATACACTGTCAGGTCAAGCATTCAATCGATCTGATCCCTAGTGTGTATTTACCTAATGGGCCAGTATATCAATTATCTCTCCTGGAAAATGAGGAAATCAAGCACCAAATTCAAGATATGGTCCAAAAAGAGCACATTCGACCAAGATCATCACCCTGGAGAACCCCAATATTGTTTATATATCTCTTAAACAAAATCAAAGTTAGGCTCCTGTGCTCACTTAGAAGAAAGATGGGACCTAGGGACTTTGTATTGTTTATATATCTCTTAAACAAAATCAGAGTTAGGAACTGATACCCAATTCCCTGAATTAACAACCTTCTCAACCTACTGAAGGGAGACAGTTACTTTAGTAAGATTGATCTAAAGACATGATATCAACAGGTCCCAATAGAACCGACTGACGTGTGGAAGAATTTTTTCAAGTCTAAAGGTATTTTTGAGTGGCTTGTCATTCCCTTTGGCTTGATGAATTCCCCAACAACTTTCATGAGGTTGATGGATGACATCTTGTGGAATTTTTCCAATTCCTTTGTGGTTGTATATCTATATGACACCCTCATATTCAACAAGATTTGGGAGAACACTTGCAGAACATTCAACAAGTGCTCCACACTCTGTGGCAACAAAAACTATATTCCAACTTAGAGAAATGATCCTTCAGCATGAACATGGACCAATACCTCAAATACATTGTATATGTGCATGGTGTGCATGTGGATCTAGCTAATATCCAACTCATTTGTTATTAGTCGTCCCTGAAAACACTAATCGAGATTCAGATCTTCTTAGGCCTTTCTAACTTCTATCGCAGATTCGTGTTGGGGTTCTCTCATATTCTATGTCCTTTCATCCAAGTGGCCAAGGGTGGTTGAAAAGAAAAAATTGTGTGGTCCAAGACAAAATAGAAACCATTTGACAATTTGAAACATCATTTATGATCTGCCTTGGTGCTCTTCTTACCGAATATGCAATAATCTTTTGAGATTGAGATAGATGCTTTAGAATACGTTGTTGGTGATGTTCTCACTCAACATGGACATCAACTGGCATATCATAGTAAGACACTATTACATGTCATATGTAAGTACCCCTTCTATAAAAGAGATATGTATTCCATTGTATAAGCCTACCACCAACATAAGCATTACATTACAGGGAAAGAGATAGTCATACATATAGATCACAAGCCTCTGTAGTTCATGGAGACACAAGAAAAATTAGAGAATGACTGCCATCAAAATTGGTCCACATACTTGCAACAATTGAACAACATTAAATATAAGAAAGGGATCACCAATCACATCGTTGATTGCCTCAGTCGACCTCCAGTTTTAACACTAATCATAGAGCTCGACTATTGTGGTCATGAGACCTCTGGGTAGTCACAACTCTATAGAAACGATCTTGACTTTTTTATGACATACGAGATATTGGGAACATGCATGGTCATTGTCGAATTTCATCTTCAGGATGAATTTTTATGCCATCTGGGTAATCGTTGTGTTCCTTCAAATGAGCATGCAAAGTTGATTTGGGAATCCCACTACAGTCAAGTGGAAGGAAACTTTGGTGTGGAGAGTAAAATGGTTGTACTACAAAAGTATTTATATTCTTTGAAGCTTCAATAGGATGTTAGTAAGTATGTCATATCCTACACTTCCTCCGCCATCACCAAGCCAACCATTCAAAAACAAGGACTACACAGCCCTCTTCCTACTCTCAATAGGTCATGGGAATCCATCTCGATGGACTACATGTAAGGTCTCTCCTCAACCAAGCATGGAAATGATTGTGTATTCGTGGTTGTTGAAAGATTCTATAAGATGGCCATTTTGACAACCTACAAGAAGAGTATCATAGCTAAGGCAACTTCCAAGCTCTAATTCGAGCATGCGTTGGTACACTTTGGACTACCATAGGGCATCATATCAAATTGGGGAAACAATTTCTTCAATACATTCTGGGCAATCCTTTGGTTACTGTTGGACATCAACCCCACTAAATTCACTTCCTTCCACCCCAAAAATGATGGACTGATAAAGTTGTCAATAAGATGATCGTGTATATCTTGTGCATGTACAACTCCAATCATCCACGCACATGGGATGATAGCCTTCCTTATCTTCAACATAACTACAACATATCCCTCCATAGCTCAACCAACCACAAATCTTTTCAGGTCGACCTGAGATTTCAACCATTGGGCCCCATTGATGTATCACTTCCCCTTGCATCCACACAAGCATAATATTCTCGTGCTCAATCTGAGGCTGACAAAGCCAACAAATTCATTGAATAGATTCAACACATCCACCAACAGGTCCATGGTATTTTATAGAGAGCCAATGCCATGATCAACACTTGGTTCCACACAAGTTTTAGGTGGGAGACAAGGTTTGGTTTCGTTTGCAAAAAGAGCACCTTACAGACCCCATCATAAGTTGCATCCACTTCGCAATGGACCTTACACTGTCACAAAGGTTTTTGGAAACAATTATTTTTTAGTTAAGTATTCCCCCTTTCCTTGGCTTGCACCCAATATTTTATGTGGACCTCCTTCGGTCATATTTTCCACCACTATTGGACACATCAAATGTGGCAGAGCAACTGGAAACTACAAATATCAGCCTTGAATGCATGGAAAAAGAAACCATTGATCGGATGATGGACACACAAGTTAAGGAAACTCGCCAATAAAATATCCAACTCTATTCGGTTGTCAAAGCAGGGAAACTATTGTGCAAAGGCAAGTGTCTCACCAAGTATCAAGTTCAGAAGAAGCTTCCCCATTTGATGGGGGCATTCAACATAATGAATACCATTGCTTCCTACAGGGGGGAGGAATGATCCAGGTGGACATCAATGGCCACCCACCTATTCCACTCACTCAAAACACATTTTCCATCTTAACGGGTTTCTACGGTTTCTTTGAATTCCTGAACCTTTGGGGTTGTTTTGAGGCCCTAAACGATTTTTTCTTGGCATGACAATGTTGAGTAGATAGCTAAAGGCATGTATTGGGTCATTCAAAATGTGTACTTCTCATCTAGAACTTTCTGACAGGCTAGTGAGCACCCCATACAGAGATCATATGCAAAAGTTAGGCCTCTGGGAAGTTGACATATCAAATAACCACAACAGGGGCCACAAACCTTTTGGTGTTTCAGCTTTTGGGGTTAAGGATTTTTTATGTTTAAAGTTTTCTCATTCATGCTTTATGTTAAAAGGGCTTCTCGCATCATTGTAATCACTTCTTGCAAATGTGCGTAGTTGTCACATCTCTTCTCAAATATAAGCTACCATATTTCGAGCGAGTTCATGTCACTTTGTGTTTGTATAGTTCCTGCATATTTCATTTATTAATAGAAATTGAGTATTACTGTATCTCTATGTTTTTGTCATATTTTTGTGTTTCATTTTGTTCCCTCATAAATTCGGATCATCATCCAAGATGGTTAACCATAGTCAACATGGTCTACCATGCTTAATGATAGTTAACAATGGTCACCCATAGTCGACCATGATCAACCATAATCAACCAAGGGTGAAACCATAGTCATTCATAGCCAATTTTACTCAGCTACAGTCAAATATTGGAAATTGTGGTTAATCATAGGAAAAAATCATAAACCATGGTGAAATATAGTCAACCATCATGAACCATAGTCAACCATGGTTAATCAAAATCAACCATGGTCAACAAAGTCAACTATAGTCAAACATTATCAACTATAATCAACCAATGACGGTGAATCTAGTTAGCGATGGTCAACCAGAGTCAATGATAGTGAATTATATTCAAACATGGTCAACCATAGTGAAACATGATCAACCATAGTCAAAGATATCGACATTTTTTATACTAATACTCTAATTAACAAATCAACTTATTCTACCTAGCCATTTCAATGCACAACAAGCAAAAACACTTGATAAAAGTAGTTAACCAAATAATTAATGGTGTCCATTAACTTATATCAACCAAATATAATTAGGTGGTTGTGCTAGTGTATATTCCAAAAAAAAACACACATATATTTGAAACAAAACTTCAAAGAGAAGAACAATGTACATTCCCCATTTCATTAATCACTTGAGAGAGGCTCTCAATAAAGATAGTTACCCATAAACCTCCTCCATAAAGCTATAAACACTCAAATACTGAAATCCTCCTAACATGAATAAATACCAAAAAAACAAATTGCATGTAGTCATTAATAATACATTGATTACATTATATTTTGGAATATATAGCATCCTATTTGAAATGCAACCCTACTAAATACATAATACTTATGACCACTTGTTTTGCGCCAATATTCCATTATTTTCTAAGTTACCTTTGAAAACAATGTGATGCATTGTGTTTTAATTTGATGAATTACAACGTTGGTCAACATATGATGTAATCACATACTACGTAATCTGTGATGCATTGTCTTTTTATTTGATGATCACTTGCCTCGTGAGCTGCAATTTTCAATCCCTGTGGGGCTGTGGCTATTTTCCATCCGCCAAATGGATATAGCTTGTGGGAAATCTCATGCTTTTGTCGATGCAATTATTTTATTCTATCCTTATAATATCGATGCAATTATTATTATTGTATCCTTATAATACATTGGCTCTATCGACATCATTTCATCATGTGGTTGAAAAGGATCATTGTTTAAATAAAAGATTGTCCACTTAAAAGGCTCCATATTTTCTAAGCATGCCCACAGTTTTGGACAACTTTGACTTAACCCAAGAGGTCAGATTCATTGAATCTTACTAATACATGGAAACTACACAACTGAGATTTTGTATTTTAAATGTGCATGGGGCCAAATAAAAATAAAACTGAGTATATTTTATTTTAGTCGAGTCTGCCATTCTTGTCATTTAGAGGCCACTTGCGCTCCTCGGGGGATGATACTGTCGGATGGCGTGAAATATGACCTACTCTCATGTAGGGACCATTAAGCTCACAAGTGAATGGCTGGTCAGCCAGAGAATTCCACATTTTCCACATGCCAACACATAATCAATAGTTAACTCACAAGTCACAATCACAACCAAAGCGATAGAATTGAACATTTTCTTTGGTAAGTGTCAAATACTAATACTAGCACAGCCACAAATTTGTGGTCGAAAGGATGGTTTGCAAAATCTGAATCACTGGGAAAGAGAAATAGTTTAGAGGTGGAAGCAGGAGTTGGTTGGAAGGAGGCAGTGTGTGGCTGGTGAAGGCCAAAGGTTTAGGTTGGCATAGAAAATGAAACCCTAATCACTTATATGTGGCAATCAACTAATCACCATAGTAAATTTTAAATATGATTAAGTAAAAGTAAAAAAATACACATGTAAACTGATGTCTTTTTATAATAGTGAGGAAGTTAGTGGTTGAAATCACAACCATTGATTTATTGGGAATACTAAAAATATTCTATCAATATTTAATCTTGTCTATATAAAACTGATTAAACACTAAAAACCTATTAAATATGACCATGATAACTAGATATACCCCATAAGATGATCCCAACAATCACAAGTCACCTCTGACAAGAACGGCCGGCTCGATTGAAAACGATGTCACTATGTTTTATTGGCCGGACTCTTTCCACTTCATTCCATTGTGCTGCTCTCACTCTTTCTTTCCTAAGTGTTTTGTATGCAGTTGTTGAAGATATGAAAACAATTCTAAGCATCGACGGAGGAGGGGTTCGTGGGATCATCCCAGCAACTATCCTTCAGTTCCTGGAGAGAAAGCTCCAAGTAATATCATCTTATCAATTCCACTNGTTAGATGAAACATTGAGAGACGCCAACCAAGATAATTGAGAGAGCTCTTGAGGAATACATCCAGCCAAATTATTTTGGGCCAAGTCCAACTGCTCCAAAGTAGATATGTTACCAAGAGAAGCAGGTATGTGTCCATCCAATTTATTCATAGATAAATTCAGCAGTCGCAAGCCACATAGGGTACCCATGCTTGCAGGGATTTCTCCAATAAGATTATTGCTCGACAAATCAAGTATTGTATTTGTCAACAACACATATGGAAAATTATACACAACTCCTTTCATGTCAATCCTTAGTTCATAATAAAATGTATTATCATATGTATTAATGGAAGATTTATTGACTTTAAATCCTTTGAGGTGCTCAAGATTAGATGGTATTCTCCCCTTGAGATTAGATAAATCCAACACTTGCAAATTGGTGAGGTTTGTTATCCATTGAGGAATACTACCATGAAAATTATTATATGCCAAACTTAAGATTCTCAACTCAAAAAAGTTTATGAGGTGTATAGAAAGCTTCCCTTTCAATCTATTTTTCCTTAATAGCTGAAATTGAGTACAATTAATTAAAAATGATGAAAAATTACCAGAAAAAGTGATTAGAATGAGCCTGCATGCACTATCGGAACTATCTATTGAATGGAGAAAGGGACAGCCTAGGAAAATAAGATGAATTGGGAACTGAACTCTCCCGTTGGTCGAGCTTGCTTGCGCATCCTCGTCTGCTAAAGCATAATTACATATATAATTCATGATCAACCGATGAAACTGGTGCAAACCCGATCGACCTTACTTTCCCAAATGCCCACCACCCACAACTAAATACTTTAAAGAAAGTGGAAAGCTTATGTCCAAATTACCACTAAGTCTTGTTTTCAGATAAGCCTTGTTCAGCTGGAATCTGAAGGAAAATTCATGAAGGCAATAACAGAGAAAATACGTCGGGAAATAATGAAGTAAAATACGTCTACAAATAGCTGCCATGACGGGACATAAAGATCAAGTCGGTGTGACTGTAATGGAGTGGCAGTAACCAAAGTCTTGCATGGCTGGAAAATAAGAAAATACGTGCAACTCTCTACATGCCAATTTTCCACATTTTCCACATGCCAACACATAATCAATAGTTAAGTCACAATCACAACCAAAGCGATAGAATTGAACATTTTCTCTGGTAAGTGTCAAATCATTTCATTTAGTATTAACGGAGGCCCCGGTATCCATTTAATTGGTAGGATGACCCCAACGATCACAGGTGACCTCCGAGAAGAACGGCCGGCTAGATTGAAAACGATGTCACAATGTTTTATTGGCCGGACTCTTTCCACTTCATTCCATTGTGCTGCTCTCACTCTTTCTTCCCTAAGTGTTTTGTATGCAGTTGTTGAAGATATGAAAACAATTCTAAGCATCGACGGAGGAGGGGTTCGTGGGATCATCCCAGCAACTATCCTTCAGTTCCTGGAGAGAAAGCTCCAAGTAATATCATCTTATCAATTCCACTTCTAAAAGCTTGTGATCGCATTTTTATTTTGAGGATATCTATCGACTATGCTAAAGATGAATTTGCGGTGATATTCATGACAGGAGTTTGACGGTCCAGATGTTAGAATAGCTGATTATTTCGACATCATTGCCGGGACGAGCACTGGAGGATTAATCACTGCCATGTTGACTGCTCCAAATGACCAGAAACGCCCACTGTTTGCTGCAAAAGATATTACTCCTTTTTATTTGGAGAACTGTCCTTCCATTTTTCCACCACCGAAGAAGTTAGTGTGTTGCAATATTTTTTTCCTTTGAATTTCAGACCTTAATCTTCAATATGTCAAGAGAAAGCTGAATCAATATAAATGAGTTATTGACAGGGGCATACGTGGATGGTTACGGACACGATATAGGGATCTGACGGGCCCCAGATATTCTAGGGATTACCTCCACAGCATCATAAAAGAAGAATACGATTAGATGAGACTCTAACCAACGTTGTGATTCCTACATATGATATCCATTTACAGCAACCAACAATCTTTTCATCTTTTGAGGTAATCTTTGTGTGGTCTAAGCCCTCCGATCTTGATATCAATCCTAATCCAGGTTCAAGGAATATAATATAACAAATCTCTTTCCAGGCTAGAAGACGTGAGTTAGAAAATGCATTTTTGTCCGATGTCTGCATTGGGACCTCAGCAGCTGCATTGGGACCTCAGCAGCTCCAACATATCTTCCCGCTCATTCCTTCAAAACACAAGATTCCAGAGGCAAAACCACTTACGACAGCCACTTCCATGACAGCCACTTCTTATTAAATGACGGCCACTTCCATTCCATTGTAACTTCATAAAAACAAACGAAAAAATGTTAGCTGCCGTTCATCATTCTAATGTTAGCGGTCGTTCATCATTTTAGTTTCAACGAATTTGAGATCAGATGCTTTCGTTTCAATATTAAGAGTCGGAAGGCTTTCGTTTCACAGCCTTAATTTGATTTATAGAGTTAACCTTCTTCAAATCCGGTTATGAGTTGGATTGTATGAAATAAAAAGATAAGTTGACATCCAAATGATCATTCCTACCTTAATATGAATTTATTATTTCCTTAGTTTTACATGTTTTTGTGTGGAGAAATAAAATAATACTAATGTCATGTTAAATGTTGACTTTGCTTCATATATCCTGAATCAAAACCTAGGACTATTTTAAAACTATTTTTGATTATATAAGAGATATAAGGAAACATGTTAACTAATCAATGTTTATTATTATTATTTTTTATTATATAATAGCTTATTTTTCTTAGACATAAAAAGACAAGTTAACTATCTCTTTTAAAAATTAATAATCTTAATTAAAAAAACTTAAAAATTAATAATAATAATTAAAAAAATATATTTTAAAATCAAAATATCCAATTTAAAAATAATTAATATGGCAATCCTTATCTACAATGTATTGGAGATTCCGCATATGGAGAAAAGTCAACAGTTAACATGACATTAATACTAGCACACCCACTTAAATAGTGGCTGAAGAAAGCTGATAGGCAATGACAACCCCAAAATACGTAAAGTCTAAGTCTTGTGTTGTGCAGCCCTCGTGTAAAGTCTTGTGTTGTGCAGCCCCCGTGTAAAGTGACTGTAATGGAGTGACGATAACCAAAGTCTTGCATGGCTGGAAAACTGAAGGAAAATAATACGTGCAGCTCTCATGTAAAGTCTAAGTCTTCTGTTATGCGGAAAATAAGTAAAGTCTAAGTCTTCTGTTATGCGGAAAATAAGTAAAGTCTAAGTCTTCTGTTATGCGGAAAATACGCTGAGAAATCGTGGGGATTCTCAGCGTATTTTCCGTATACTATAGTTTATTTTTCCATTATACCATACCAGAAATAATGGAGGAATAAAAAAACATTATTTCTTCATTATATCATAATGATGGAGGAATAATGTTTTTTTTGTTTTTATTAGTAGTAGTTTCTGGATTGGCCAAAAATTTAAAAATAAAATATAACTAGATTTCATTTAAAATCTTGTGAGGCTGGAAAACTGTTGAAGACAATAAAGAAAATAAGTCGGCTAGATTTCATGAAGACAATAATAGAGAAAATAAGTCGGGAAATAATGAAGTAAAATAAGTCTGGAAATATCTGGCATGTCTGGACATAAAGATAGAGTTGATGTGACTATATTGGAGTCCGTAACCAAAGTCTTGCGTGGCTGGAAAACCAAAGGAAAATTATTTAAAGCAATAATAGAGAAAATCCGTGCAACTCTCATGTAAAGTCCAAGTCTTGTGTTGTGCAGCTCTCGTGTAAAGTCCAAGTCTTGTATGAAGGAAAATACGCTCAGAAATCACTCGAGGCTTCATAGCATAATAATGGAGGAATAATGTTTTTGTTTTTACTTGGATTAGTTGTCATAACAATTTGATAGAAATAAGGTGTTTCATTCTATTGATCAATTAGTATAGGGTTTCATTCTATTGATTAATTTCTTATTATATTCATTTATAAAGGGGTATAAAGGGAGTTTTAAATTGTGAAAATAAAAGTTAATATATTGTAAGTATTGGGAAACTTTTTAGTAAGTCTTCTTACATTTATTGTGTTCACACTAGCCTTTATTTACTAAAAGAGGCCTTCATACATCGCAATACATTTCTACTATTATTCCCCTTGGGTACCTTCCTAGGTACTCCATATTATCCCCCTAGCTACACTACATTACAAGATATGTGTGTCCATTGATGGGTGATTTTTCAAGCTCTATTACTAACTTTTATCCTATATACATATATGTATT
>SNQJ01S0019344.1:112558-130267 GCA_010110895.2 Picea sitchensis | reverse complement strand
GAGGTGGTCAAAAAGTGAGGGATAGTCTCGCTGTAGTGTCTCGGCGTCTTCCCAAGTAGCAGATCCTGGTCTATACTTGTCCCACTGGACCTTAACTTGGTCTACCAGATGATTCCTAAGCTATCGGACTCTACGGTCTAATATGCGTAATGGTTCTACCGTGAAGGTTCCCACGTCCGATACTTGCAATTCCTTCCAATTTAGTTTATGTGATTCATCAGCAACATAATGACGTAAAATAGATATATGAAATACATTATGAGTTTTATGCAAGTGGGGTGGCAATACGAGACGATATGCAACGGGTCCAATTTTCTCTTGGATTCTGAACGGTCCTATAAATTGAGGTGACAACTTTGTACCCTTCTCGAACTGTATGGTACTCTTATTAGGCCTGATATGAATGAAAACCTGGTCTCCCACTTCATAACTTCAGTCGGTCCTGTGTGCATCCGCATAACTTTTCTGCCTATCCTGAGCTTCCTTTAGTCTCTGCCTAATCTGAATCACATGTTCTTCCATCTCCTGAATCAATTCTGGCCCAACTGTTACTCGGTCTTCTAGTCTATTCCAACTCAATGGCGTTCTGCATGGCCTTCCATACAAAGCTTCGTAGGGCGGCATTCCGATGGAGCTATGATAACTGTTATTATAGGCAAACTCTACCAAAGGTAGGTACTTCTCCCACTGGGTTTGATTATCCATTACATACATCCTAAGCATGTATTCCATGACTTGATTTACTCTCTCAGTTTGCCCATCTATTTTAGGATGATAAGTTGTGCTTAAGTTCAATTGAGTCCCCAATGCTGACTATAAACTTGTCCAAAACCTAGAAGTGAATCTGGATTCCCTATCTGAAATGATCTTCTTAGGTATCCCATGCAAACGAATAACCTCGCTTACAAACACACGTGCCACATCAGTGACATCGTAAGTGTCTCTAACCAGAATAAAATGAGCACTCTTGGTTAACTTATCCACTATCACAAGAATGACATTGTTTCTATGAGATGTGAGCGGCAACCCCACAACACAATCCATAGATATGACTTCCCATTTGGACATAGGAACATCATGTGGTTGTAGGAGGCCTGTCGGGTGATGGTGGTCGGTTTTCACTTGTTGACACTCCATGCATTTGGCGACGAAATGGACTACATCGTGCTTCATGCCTACCCAAAAGAAGAGCTTCCTCATATCTGTGTACATCTTCTTCACACTCGGATGCACACAATAAAGTGCTCTATGGGCTTCCTTCAGTATGATGCTTCGAATATCCCCATTCTCAGGGATGTACATCCTTCCTCGATATCTTAACAGTCCATATGCTTCCAGACTATATCCTTCATACTTTGGATTTAACTACCTCCCGCTCTGGAGGTTTGAAGTAACCTTTAAATACCAACTGTCTCCTTGGAGTTGTGTCAACATTTGTTCCCTCAGATTGACCTTTAAGGGTACCAAGGAGAAGATACATGGTCTCCTACTCAATCCATCTGCGACCACATTTTCCTTTCCCTTGATGTACAGAATACCCAAAATCGTACTCACTCAAAAACTTAATCCATCGCCTTTGCCTAACATTCAGATCTCTTTGAGTGAAGAGATGTTTTAAACTTTGATGGTCCATTTTAAGCTCAAAGTTTTGCCCCACAAGATAGTGCCTCCAAAGTTTCAGAGCTGGCATTACAGTTGCCAACTCTAAATCATGAGTCACGTATGACTCTTCGTGTTTCTTCAACTTCCTTGATGCATAGGCTATCACTCCTCCATCCTGCATTAGCACGCCCCCCCAAACCTTGCTTCGAGGCATCCGTGCAGACTGTGAAGTCTTTTTCCATATCCGACACTCGTAGAATTGGCACATTGGTTAGTAACCTCTTAAGCTCAATGAATGCACTATCACATTCTTTTGTCCATTCATACCTGACCCCCTTGTGTTGCAAGGTGGTGATGGGTTTCGCTATTTTTGAGAATCCTTCTACAAATATTCAGTAATAACCTACTAGACCCATGAAGCTTCTCACCTCATGGGAATTTTTTGGCACTGGCCACTCCATAATGGCCTTTACTTTTCTGGGTCCACAGAGATTCCTTCGCCGAAAATGATATGACCTAAATAGTGAATCTCTTTCTGGAAGAAGGAACACTTCGACTGCTTCCCATACAATTTGTTCTCTCTAAGGCAGGACAACACTACTTGTAAGTGTTCCTCATGCTCTCTTTTGTTCTTGAAATAGATGAGGATGTCATCTAGAAAGACTTGTACAATTCGATCTAAGTACTTTCGGAATACATCGTTCATGAGGCTCATGAATACTGTTGGCACATTGGTCAATCTGAAAGATACCATGACAAACTCATAATGTCCAAACTGAGTTCGAAAGGAAGTTTTTGGGATATCGCCTTCCTTAATCCTTAACTGATGATACCCTGATCACAAATCGATCTTTGAGAATACCACTGCTCCTTTCATCTGATCAAAAAGGTCATCTATTCGTGGCATCGGGTACCTATTTTTACTATAGCATGGTTCAAGTCTCTGTAGTCTATACACAGTCGTAAGGATCCATCCTTCTTCTTTACAAAAATTACTAGTGCGCCCCAAGGTGAGACACTGGGCCTTATTAGCCCTAAGTCCAGTAACTCTTTCAACTGCATTTGCAATTCACAAATTTCTGGCACTGTCATCCGATACAGAGTTTTGGAGATTGGTTCTGCACCAGGTTTTAGCTCAATAGTAAAATCAAGCTCCATCTCAGGAGGTAACCTTGGTAACTCATTCGAAAAAAAAAACATCCTTAAATTCTGACAATACCGGGTACTGATCCAATGAGGGTCCCTTCCTTTCATTCACTGCTTCCACTACATATAATCGACACCCTTGTCTCAAGCATCGCTTAACCTCCATAGTTGATATAAAGTGTAATGACACTTTTCTCTGTACCCCTAGATCTCTACTGGACTTCCTCCATCGTCGACACAAAGCACTCTCTTATGCAAAACAATCTACCATGGATCGATGAGCCGCTAACCAATCCATTCCAATGATTAGGTCATACGCCCCGAGAGCAGTGACGCATACCTTCAACCTGGTAGTACACACTCCTAGATCTACTATACCATTATCAACACTAGGTCCTACTGCTTGTTTTTCCCTCGAAGCCATCTCGACTTGTTTAAAGTCATCGTGCTCGTACGCTGCCAACCCACTCTTTTCTAATGCAGATGGTGAAATGAAACTATTTGTCGCACCAGAATCAAACAAAATCTTAACATTGATATGATTTAGCGTACCTGATGACTCCACCACCGTGGATTGATGTTTGGCCTGGTGGTTATTAACCGCTACGTAAATCTGGTGGCTGCTACTTGATCTCCCCATCGATGCCTTTACTTCTCTATGCACAAACCCTGATTGTAACTCTGGGCAGTCACACTCGTAATGGGGTCCTCCGCACCCCCAACAGATAACACGAGATTGAACCTGTGCACTGTTCTGTTACTGTCTCTGAAATGAGTTCCTTCCCCTGGAACCCCTACCCCTACTAGTTGTTCCCTGAGATGGTCGTGGACCTGTCTACGTTGTTGGCGATGAACGGTATGCTGCACTCGCTACCATTGAAATCCCCGCGTCTACTGTCCTTGGCGTGACTCTGTTACCATTTGGCGGTGGCCTTGAGCCCCCTCCCCTGGGAAATGTCCTAGGGGCCTTCCCGACGATTCCAGGGCGATGCGGAAAGGTCGACCTCATACCTCCATTCAAGTTCATGTTTTCCCCTGTGTAACGCGTATTTTCCACTGCTTCTGCTACTGAAGACTGGTGGAATGGAATGAGACGACTCGACGATCGGCTTGATGAATTGTGTGTAAGGTCTCATGAGCCCGACGCTTGGATAATCAGAGATTATTCTTCAGGCTAGTACCTTGCTATTATTGATAATTAAACTATTTATATGCGAATTTATTTGTAAAAGTGATATGTGTGGCACGTTGGTGTTATTGCTCTTCTTAAGACGCATCGCTTGGTGGGTGGTCTTGGGTTCAAAACCCATGGACCTTCTAAAATTTTAATTAACCTTTTAATGTATTTTAACTTTACTCTAAATATATCATTAATTTAATTAAAATTTTAATTTGATAATTAGTTACACTAATAATTTTAAAGTTACATAATTATTATTATTATTTTTTAAATTTACTTTATACTAAATTATCGTAAATTAACTTTAAATTAATTAAAACTAAATTAACCTAAATTACTTTTATACCAAAATGATAAATAATAATAAAAAAAAAAATTTAAACGAGAACTCATGCACAATTTATAAAGGAAATTTAAAAATTGAAGAAAATCGAAATAATTAAAAAAAAAGTGCGGGCACGCATGGATTCCACGTGCCCGCCATGCTTCCTCCAGCATCCTCCTGACCTAAACCTAACCCTACATGTACTCTCTCAATACCCCTAACCCTAATCGTCCTGTAGCTTGTTTCAATTGCGAACGCACCCAGAGCCTCTCCTGCTCTGCAATTGCGGCGAAGCTCTGGAAATGGCTAGAGCTCTGGTAATGACCGCGAGATATTTCTGATGGCGTTTGCTGCATTGGTTGGTAGTGGGTTCAAAGCCCTTGAACCTCAGATCATTTTCGCTGCTATCATGTGGTTTTTTATTTATTTATTTAGTTATTTATTTTTATTTTTTTTATTGGCTACTAATTCCTTTCGCAGGTATACCAAACACTCCCATTTAGGTGAGCTTAATATCCCAGGCCTGAAATTGGTGTTGTTGGTGTGATTTATATGCCTTCTTTTCTTCTGATATGATATGCATTGCCCTCAATAGTTGAATCAAAGTTTTTTTAAAACTTTGTTGACCAGGATCCTGTGTCATATAAGTTTAAGTTTTGTGTAATATTAGTCATGATGATGAGCATGGCATTAATGTGTGGGGGAAGTGCATCAACGATGAATCTAAGGCCTTCGCTACGCAAGGTTAATTCTTCCCTTGAGCCCATTAGGATTCGAAAGCAACAACAGACGATGATCATTAATGCCTGTTTTACAACCCCTCCTACCTCTCTCAGATCCACCTCCTCGTCCTTCGTGAACTTGGGTTCGCTGAGATCGAAAGTAGACAAATTCATTCACAGTATAGCAAGAAGCAACTATGGCGGTGTTCAGGATTCTCAGTTTACAGCAGATGAAATTGAAGCTGTAGGCATTATAACCCGCTTCCACTTTTACTAGAGACTCTCTCTTCAACGGGGGTCGAAGCGCACACTCTTTCTTCAATGGGGGTCAAAGCGCAAGCGATCTACCATTCAAAGAGAGGAGAGCAGTGGCCTCTGCAACTCCAAACTGTTCCCTAAGAGAGACGAGAGTGAAAACGACTATGAGCTTCAACATCACGGGATGGGTATGGCTCCACCACTAGAGCGCCACCTGCCACCCACTTTTCGTCCCAACTCAGAGAATGTGATAACGAAGAATCGGCCCAGGAGAAGAGCGACAAAGAAAAAGGTTTATACACCCCTCAACCTGTTCTGCTATACTTATTGATAATGTAGGTTTTCGTTCATATATAGTGTGTCTGTACCGAAAATCATGTTTATATACACAAATAGACATGTATTGTATGTGCATGTCATTGCCACTATGTATATCTATGTATATACCGCAAGCATGTTGTATACACAGACATAGACATGTATTGTATGTGTATGTCATTGCCACTGTGTATATGCATCTCTGTATATACCTCTTTGTCTATAGCTTTGTATGCATGTACGTATGTGTATTGTTTGTGTCACTGTCTTGAGGAGGGTCTGCCATATTTTCAGGGCATGCAAAGACAAACTATTGGGCTTTTGTTGTTCGCTTTGTACACTTGTGGGTAGGAATGTGATTTGAAGATGTCCCAGTCATAAAGATTGAAATTATGAGTCATAGAGATTGAAATTACGAGCATATGTGTAATGTGTGTCTATGACCGCCCTTGTGTTGTGTACATATATCTTTGTGTATCTGTTACTATGCCTATGTTGTTGTAATGTCCCCACTTTAGGACATCATCACAGGGCAGAGACTTATGATGACCAGAGTAGCCATATGGATGTTATAGCAAGTACAGGGGTATTTGAGAGGCATTGTGGGGTCTAGTTGGCATTTATCATCATATTCCATCATTATGAGCCATTCTGCACAGGTTGTCTTTGGTTTCGTTCCATTNTTTTATTCGGCCATGTATTTATCTATTTTAAGTATTTTTCAATTTTATTATTTTTTAAATAATTTTATATTATTTTATTTTATAATTACTAATTTTATAATTTTAATTTAATATATTAAAATTTCAATAATTTATTATTATAATTATTTTTCATCCCTATTAACTATAATTTATTATTATTCTCTAATGATTATGTTGCTTTGAATTGATTTATACTTTTTACAAGTTTATTCTTTTATATTTGTTAAACTTTTAATTTTGATTTCTTGATTATGGATGGAGTGTCTACTTAAAACATTGAAATGTTTATAAACTTCAACACAATTATATATTCAAACTTACATATAGATCTATCTTAACCCCACATCTATTAAGAGCACAAAGAGATCAAATCTCTCAAGGTGCAAACTTTTAACCTTTCTTCAAGTTTTGCACAATGTTTTCACCTCTAGAGATTTAATCCCTCTAAACACTTGATAGATATAGTATCTGCTACCACTATAACCTCTCCATGTATACCCACGATGCCCCATAAGCGACACACAATATATGTCAAGAAAGTTGAACTCAAAACCTTATGAAACTTCATATCATGGCACTTGCCAATTGAAAATATTAATATATTTCTTAATATATTAAAATATTGTATAATATATTAATATATATCAAAATATTTCATTATATAAATATATAATTTGTTATTTTTTATTTATTTTTATTTAAATATTTTATTATTATTTTAATAAGTTATGATACATGAACATCTCTAGTAGTATTGCATACTAGATTGTAAAAAATTTCAATATAATTCATTTTTTTTAAATCATCATTTTCTAAAAGAAATAAAAACTTTGTTTATTTTTACACAAGGTTAATATTATAAAAAATACAAAAAGTGAGAAATTGTCATTTGCAACAATCATAACAACCTACTAAAGTGTTATTTTATCAATTATGAGTTGTCAAAGTGATCAACATCGTGAATTTTATATGCATTTGAGACAATTTTTTCTCTTACCCGTTTTCGTGTACAAGCTACAATGGTTGACCCTAGATCCATCTTTACATTGTGAAAAGTTCTGAAAATGGTTAAGTCACCAACTTTAAGGAAGCACATTGCACAAACATGGTATTCACGACAATGTCATAGTGCTTGGAAATTTGTTTTGGTGTATAAGACAATTACATAGTTAGTTTAAATATACTTATGATGTTTTAGAAAATTTTGTAGAATAGATTGTTTGGGCTTGATTTGGAGTCTAATATATGAAGATTCTTTAACCATTTAAGAAAATTMCTATGTGGAAGAGGTGTGTATAGAAGATGTTGAAATATAGTCGAATTAGCAAAGAAATAAATAAATCTCTAATCAATTAGTAGAGACTATTAGAAGTTTTAATGAGAGATTGATGAAATCTTGATAGAAGCATAGAAGGGTTAAGTAAGAGGGTGGAAGTAACATTGACACTAAAATAAATTCTAGTCATAAATTCTAAGGATCGAAGAAATCCTTTTCTGACTCAACGTATCACCCCTCCTAATCAAATTCATTAAACATGGAGACATCTATCTCAAAGGAATTTTTCCGTAAGTTCAATGCTTCTAGGGGTAAACAGAAGAGAAGAAATAAACTTTTTCACAGTGAACTGGGAAAAGAGTTTCCTAAAGCCAAGTCACTCAACTTTCATGGGAAAGTGAAGATAGACTAGCAAGGCAAGGCATGGTCATTGGATATAAGAAAGTATTTCCAACTATACAACTACTCAAGCAACATCAAGGTAAGGATATCCTTCTACAACCTTATTAGAAAAGCCTCCTTATGGTGGGGCATATTAGGAAAATTAAAGAGATATGGGAAAAGAGACTTTATTGGGATAAGTTCCATAAATATTTGGAGTGGAAATACCTTCCTTACACTATTATGACAAAAAAGTAAACAAGTTCAATGATCTTAATCATGTCCAAATGTTCGTTGAAGAGTATGACAAGAAATCCTTGGAACTTAAAAATTATGTAGCCTATGTAAAATACAAAAAGATCAAACTGAACTAATTTCTAATTGGTTTAAACCACCTTACAAAACGTATATTAGATTTATGGAACCAAATATTTTGGAACAAGTAATATGAAAGGCTCAATATTGTAATGATCAAGAATGAAAATGGTGACATTCTCATAAGGAAGGAGGGGTGATAGAGAGGAGCAAAAGGATCATTGAAACAAGAGTTATAGACCTTTCCCTCCTTAACACAACCAATGGATATCTCTTATGAACCCACCAATCCTTGGTGTGTGGGATGGGTAGGGGCCCATATGAATAATGCCAAGGATGGAGAAATTGACGATATATTTCAATTATGGAGAGTAGGGACATCATGAAGGGTAGTATCCAAAGAAAACATGCAAGGATAAGGTTCTCAATATCCTTTAGGATAAGTTGGACATATGTAATACAACCGATATGCCTTGAGACCGAGAAACACCCTAAGAGATAATATCAATTTAATAAATTTTGTGAAGATGTTCATCACACAAGACTTTCATGGCTCACAATATGGTCATAGATTAAGTTTTAAGTGTGCTCTTAACATATGAATACAACCTGAGTGGGCCTAATGGTTAAGAACATGTGTTTCTTCCTAATAGGTCACAAGTTCAAATCCAGAGGGGGGTAGAGTATGTCAAATCACTATGCGCAAGGGGTCCCTTGTCCCACAAACAAGGGGGTCTCATACACCAATTTGGTGTCTGGCTTGGCTGTGACCTTAAAATTAGATTTTATTATTATTAGTAAAAAAGGAAGACCTTGATCTAGTTGGTGTTAGCATGATATATTATACCCTCTTCCCTTGGCTTAATGGCATTGAGCAAGGAAGGCCTTAATATAGTTGAGCTTGACAGATCAAATTAATATATAGTTCCCTTGGTCTAGTTGCAGTGAACAAGGATACCTTTATCTAGTATGGACATAAAACATGTCAATATATTTTGTTTCCCTTGGACTAGTTGAAGCCAAGAAGGAATACCTTGTACCAATAAGTAGGTTGGATAGATACACCAATGCATTTTTGCTTAGCATGTCCAATCAAGAAAACCATGTAGAAAAAATCATGGCGGTAAGGTAAATTAATGCATTTTCCATTGAATCTATGGTTGGAACCAAGAAGGAAGACCTTGAACTAGTTGGGCTTAACAAGATGGATTGAATTTGTACCCTTGGTTGGTTGGGATATGACAAGGAATACCCTAAACTAGTTGGGGCTATCAAACTAAAATGATACATTTTCCCTTGGTTCAAGGAAGACCTTGAGCTAGTTGGTACTAACTGGGTAGATTGAAGTCCTTTCCCTTTCTCAATTGGAAGTTGACAAGGAAGAACTTGAGCTAGTTGGAGGTAACAAGGTAAGTTTCCATATTTTACTTTGTGTTGTTAAGAGTTGACAAGGAATAGTTATTCTATTTAGGAATAGCAGGGTATTGAGATCCTTATTTCTTGGTTGGGGTCTAACAAGGAAGGATTTGAGATAGTTAGCACTATCAAGTGGAATTAAAATCCTTTCCCTTGATATGGTTGGGTCCGGTGAGATATTTGCAAGGCCAAAGACAATTGAATATGATATTTTTAAGAGTGGATGTGGTCAGCATCCTTGCATAAATGATGGGTGCATGATATTATAGGTGGTTGCAAACCAATGATGGTCTCTCATGACGCATTAGTGGCAATGCAAACATGGAAAAACAACAATCTTTTAACTTGGAGGAATACGTCAAGGTAATTTTACAATGAATTTGAATGTGGTGTAAAAAGATGAAATGCATAGGAAATTGAATTAGCTTTTTGAATATGTAATTTTTATTTATAGAATTTGTGTATAACTATGTGAAATTTGAGTTTTTATAACAATGGTATGTTATTTTTCAAGAAAAATATAATGCATATGATTCTGTTAGTGTAGGTGTTGAGTATCTTAACGATGAAATTTCCTTAAAAAAATTGCAAAATTGTAGAGAACATGTTGTTCTAGTGAAGGATATTTTTTCAAAATTTATAATATTAATTTTATATCTTTTTAAAATTGTGAAAGTAATTATATACCTAAAATTACAACGCCTTGCATTAGTGCAGGGTATGAGGGTCTTAGAATTATCAATCAATTTATTTATTTATTTTTACATTGTAGATATTAGTTTGTTCTAGTGTGGCGTATAACTTATTTAAAAAATGGTTAAGTTGATAAAAAATTGTAGCAAAAATACAAGAGGTATGTATTTTATGATTCTAATATATGTCAAGATTTTTTTTATTAAAAATAGTAAACAATATTAATTTTAAAAAATATTATATATTTGGAATCTACATAGTCAACTCAGTATGTATCTATAATTTTATCGACAATGGATGTGATCTGGATTTTATGAGCAGAACGAAATGAATACAGATTATTAAAATATGTTTAACACAGAATACCAGAGATACAGTAAAACTGGTTTTCTATTCAATAAGGAAATAAGTTGAAACTGTAAAATGCAGCGGAAAACAAGCTTGTTGGAATCGTGGTGGCTTATCTCTGAGAAGATATGCGACAGTTGCGCTCATTCACAAGACGATGATTACAATGAGGCTTTGAAGGCCTTTTTACAATAAACTGGAATGTCAAAAACCCTAGACATCCAAAAACCTAACCCTAGGAGCTGAAGCGTCAAAATTCATGTGGGCCCTGTTTGGGTAAGTTAGTACATCAACTTCCCGGGGTCGTAACTTTTGCATACGATCTTCGTTTTAGGCGCACGATAGCCCGTTGGAAAGGTGTCTCCAAGGAGATTCATTTTGGGGGCTCAATCAAAGCCTTTGGCTATTATTGAGAAGCTCAATCCCAAAAAACCTTCATTTAGGCCCTCAAAATGGCCCTGGAAGTTAAAAACTGCTAAAAATAGTAAATTGCCAAAATTGCCAGAAAAATGTTTTGAGCGAGTTGGAAAAGGTGGGTGGCCACCAATATCTACCTGGATCAATCCTCCATCCTTATTAAGCAATGGTCTTCATTGCGTTGAGTTCCTCATCAGACGAAGAAATTTATGTTGAATTTGGCCCCAGGTGAGTCACTTGTCTTGGTGCAGGAGTTGCCTTGCTTTGACGACTCGATAAAGATGGATCTTTTGTTGTCGAGTGCCCTTGATATTTGTGTCCACAATCTAATCACTAGATGCATGTTGCATGCAGTCAGGGTTGAGCTCTATTGGTGTCAACTTCTCTGCTATCTTTGAGGTGTCCACTAATGGTGGGAAATATGGTCAAAGGAGATCCACGTTGAAGACTGGGTGCAGGCCAAGGAAAGGGGGAATGTTGAGCTCAAAAGAATTGTCACGCACAGCCTTGGTGATGGTGTATGGACCATAACGGAGTGGGAAAAACTTCCGATGGGGCCCTGTAAGGCGTTCTTTTTGCAAGTGCAACCAAACTTTATATCCCACCTGAAACTTATGTGGCACCCGATGTTGATCATGGCACTGCTTGTACTTGGAATTAGACTTATGTAGAATATCCTGAACCTGTTGGCGAATGTGATGGATCCGCTCAATGAATCGGGTGGCTTTGTCAGCTTCTGGTGGAGCATGGGACGAGTCGGCCGAGGTGGTCACCATGGGTAGTGCAACATCCATGGGGCCCAATGGTTGGAATCCCAACCCCACCTGAAAGGGTTTGTGGCCAGTTGAGCTATGCAAGGCTCGGTTGTAGCTATGTTGGACATAGGGAAGACTCTCATCCCATGTGCGGGGGTGTTTTGAATTATACATGCGCAAGATATGTATGATCATCTGATAAATGACCTGAGTTTGGCCATCTGTCTAGGGGTGAAAGGCAGTGGATTTGGTGAGCTTGGTATCCAGCAGTGACCAAAGGCTTGAACATAATGTGTTGAGGAACCGACTATCACGATCTGAGATAATGGTTTGTGGGATCCCAAAATGTACCCATACTCGTTCAAAGAAGAGCTTGGCAGTGGTTTCTACTATGTTCTTTTTGCAGGCGGCTAGAATCACCATCTTGGAAAAGCGATCAACAACCATAAAAACACAGTCATTTCCCCTCCTGGTGGACAAGAGGCATGACATGTAGTCCATTGAGATGGATTCCCATGACCTGTCAGGAGTAGACAGAGGGGTGTATAGGCCCTGTTTCTTAGTGGTCGGTTGGCAATAACGCAAGCAATGCAAGACCTGATATACTTGTCGACATCCTGTCGAAGTTTCGGCCAATAGAAATGTTTCTGCAACACTGCCACTATCTTTTCGATGCCAAAGTGTTCTGCCACCCGACTGTAGTGATCTTCCCAAATCATCTTTGCACACTCGCTTGATGGAACTCAGAGATGGCCCAGATGACACAACAACCCATCTTGAAGATGGAAATTAGCGACCACTGAGTTGGCGCCCAACATTTGGTAGGTGGTGGAGAAGTTAGGGTCTGTCTCCTAGAGGTGGGGCCACCCAGAGGTCTTGTGGCCGCAAGAGTCTAGCACCGTGGTGAGTGCTGTGACTGGAGGTCGGTTGAGGCAATCAACGACTCGGTTGGTACTTCCTGTTTTATACTTGATGTTGAGGTAGTATGTGGACCACTTCTGATGGTGATCATTCTGCAATTTTCCTTGGGTCTGCATGAACTGTAGTCGCTTGTGATTAGTGTGGATGATTATCTCCATCTCAAGATTGTAATGTCTCCACTGGCGGCACACTTGCACAATGGAGTACATTTATTTGTTGTAAGTAGGGTACTTACAGACAACATCTGATAATGTATCACTATGATATGCCACAGGGTGGTCGTGTTGAGTGAGAACGACATCCACAACATAGTCTGAAGCATTTGTCTCGATCTCAAAGGGATGTTGTAGGTCCGATAATGAAAGTACTGGGGATGAGCACAAACACTTATTCAAGTCATTGAAGGCTTGTTGTTGGGACAGGCCCCACACAATTTTTTTTTTACTACCACCCCTGGTTACTTGGCTAAGGGCCCATGCAATATGAGAGAATCCCAACATGAATCTGCGATAGAAATTGGCGAGGCCCAAGAAGCTTCGAAGTTCAATGAGTGTGGTTGGGGATGGCTAGTCACAGATGACCTAGATCTTGGTTGCATCCACATGCACACCATGTCGATCAATGATGTATCCTAAGTAATGGACCATGTCCATGTCGAAGGAGCATTTTTCCAAGTTCTCATATAGTTTGTGCTACCGCGGGGTGTGAAGAACCTGTTGAATATGATGCAAGTGTTCCGCCCAAGTATTGTTGTAGATGAGGATGTCATGCAGATACACCACTACAAAATTATTGGTGAAAGGTCGTAGGATATCGTCCATCATCCTCATAAAAGTTATTGGAGAAAGGTCGTAGGATATCGTCCATCATCCTCATAAAAGTTATTGGAGCATTTGTCAAACCAAAGGGCATGACCAACCATTCAAAAAGACCTTCTTTTGACTTGAAAGCGGTCTTCCATACATCTGTCTGTTCTATTGGGACCTGGTGGTAGCCAAAACTTCAGATCAATCTTACTAAAGTATTTGGCCCACGTGAGTTGATAAAGGAGGTCGTCGATTCGGGGAATCGGGTACCGGTTTCAGACTGTGATTTTATTCAGGACCCGGTAATCAATGCAGAGTCACCAGGTCCCGTCTTTCTTCTGCACCAACATGATTGGGCTCCCACAAGGCGATGAGTTGGGACGTATGTTCCCCTTGTGGAGCATTTCTTGGATTTGCCTCTTGTTCTCCTTGTTTTCTAACAGAGAGTGGTGGTAGACTGGCCCATTGGGTAGCGGTGCACCTGGGGTCAGATCGATGGGATGCTTGACCTGGAAGTGCAGAGGTAACCCGGTAGGAGAGGAGAAGATATATGAGTATTCTTCCACGACCTTATGCACTTACTTATGTTGTGTGGAGAGATCGATTGCGAAGGCCCTAGATGTGGCTGCGATATTTTGCTCACGAAGAAGAAAAAAATTTCAATATGAGAGATGACCTTCCTGCATTGCTTGGCAAAGATCAAGGAAATAACACTAGGAGGGACTGCCTCGGGTATCCTATACAATTTATTATTCAAAGTAATAATAACACTATGAGGCCTATACTCATATACAACATGATGTTTTCATAAATAAGGTTGGCCCAAAAGAACATTACAAACTTCAAGAGGAGAAACATCACACAATACCTCGTCTTTGAAGAGCTTGATGTCTTACGATAGTCAACACTGTTGGCTAACGCGGAGATTGCTTCCTTGGCGGAGCCATCCAATGGTGTAGGGTTGTGGGTGTGGTGTTGTCGACAGGGCTAGCCACTTGATGACATCTGCTGAGATGAGGTTATTCTGGCTACCGCTATCAATGATGAAGTGCAACAGGGTGTCTTTTACCCACATCTGTGAATGGAAGAGGCACTCTCCTTCTGGCTTGTCTAGTTCACCAGGCTAGAGCTTGGTGGTAGTAACAGTGGAACTAGGTTCCGCATCAATGATCCATCTTCCTCTTTCTGGTTTTGACTCAAAGTCAGAACCCACATCAGATTCAGAGGCTTTCACTTCGGCCACCAACGACTTCTTTGAGCGGTAGTCAACGGTGTTATGCCAAAGGCTCTTATGGAAGTCACACCACTTCCCGATATCTTTCTTTGTCTTTCTGGTGTCCTTTTTTGCCTGCGGCTTGGACTGGTTGTCTTGATACTTTCCATGTTTTCTCTGTCCCTTGTTATGTGGTTTGGGGCCGCCCCTTCCTGGATTTTTCTATGAGGGGTTCCCAGGCCCAAATTTCCACGTCTTTTGTTTGAGCTTCTGCTCGATTTTGACGGCATATTGGTAGGCCGCACCTAAGGATGAGATGTCTAGAAATTCCATTTATGTCTAAATGTATCTATGAAGAGAATCATGATACTTGAGCACTAGATGTCGCTCTGAATATTTGATAACCAACTTGGTGCACAAGGTATGGAAGATATTTGTGAACTCGACACTGCTTGGTCTCTTTCTTGCCACAGTGTGGTCCATTTGGTATACAAATCGTCATAACTTCCGACAAGGTAGTATTGTTCCTTAATAGCTTCCCTGAAGGATTATCAGGTGGCTACGACTGTAAATAATGAGTGTTCCTTTGTTTCCTTTTTCTCATAGAAAGTTTCCCACCAATATTTGACACGAGGAATGATTTTGAGGAGTGCAAAAGTAATATTTTCTCCATTCGAAAAGTTATGGATAGAAAAATACCCTTCTAGTAGATTCAACCACTTGTCTATGGCATTTGTGTCTATATGACCTTCAAATATAGGAATATCAAAGTTGATTTTTACCTTGAAGGGGGCGGCACCTCCGCTCGAGGAAGATGCATCGCCTGTTGGTAGTCGTCGAAGGATTTGCGTGAAACTATCCATCATCTTGTTCCTCTGTTGCGTGAGGGATTCCTCAAGAAGCATTTTGAAAGGATCTCATGTCTCGTCATATTTATTTTCTCCTGCCATGAGAGGTCGCTTGGGCATGCAAGAGATTTTTTCCTCAAGAGAAAGAAGCTCGATACCCAATTCTTTGTACCCTGACCTTATTGGGGACATGCATTAAGACGACAAGGAGCATAACACTCTGATACCACTGATCTAGGTTTTGTGAGAAGAACAAAAAGAATATAGATTATTAAAAGATGATTAACACATAATAACAGAGATATAGTAAAATTGGTTTTCTATTCAATAAGAAAATAAGTTGAAACTGTAAAATGCAGCGGAAAACAAGCTTGCGGGAATGGTGGCGGCTTATCTCTGAGAAGAGATGTGACAATTGCGCTCATTTGCAAGATGATGATTACAGTGAGGCTCTGAAGTCCTTTTTACAATAAACAAGAATGTCAAAAACCCTAGACATCCAAAAACCTAAACCTAGGAGATGGAGCACCAAAATTCATGTGGGCCCCGTTTGGGTAAGTTAGTACATCAACTCCCCAGGGTCGTAACTTTTGCATATGATCTACGTTTTAGGCACATGATAGCCCGTTGGAAAGGTATCATTGAGGAGATTCATTTTGGGGGCTCAATCAAAGACTTTGGATACCATTGAGAAGCTTGATCCCGAAAAACCTTCATTTAGGCCCTTAAAATGGTCTCGGAAGTTAAAAACTGTTAAAAATAGTAAATTACCAAAATTGTGAGAAAAATGTTTTTGGCAGGTTGGAAAAGGTGGGTGGCCATCGATATCCACCTGGATCGGGATGTGTGTAGCCTATAGAAAAATAATGTCAAAAATAGATATATTGAGAGGTATTCAGAAAAAATATAAATTTTAATGTATTTGTAGCCCAAACCACCAGGTTCGTCATCATGAACCTAAATCTGAGGCAGCCAACTCAGTAAACATGTATGCTAGAGTTTTATCTCCCACCCAAAAAAATTGAAATGAAAAGAATGTGCACACGCTTTAGGGATGCACACGTGTTTCTAGAGCACTTACATGTTAATAGGAATGTGTGTGCATTCTTAATAACACAACATCTTTTTGAAGTGAACCCCTATGACCCCTTGTGAACCCCCCAAAAATTTTGTTCAGGGGCTCTCGTCCTACCCAACACAACAAAAAACACATGCATATCATTTCCAAGACCTTAGGGCACATACCAAGTGTTCAAAAACACCTAGTGGCACTGACATCCTCAACCATAGGTTAGGGCCATCAACAACACCTTGAACTCATGAATCTAGGGCCATAAACAACACCTTAAACTCATGCATCCACGGTCACAAACAACACCTTGAACTCACATGAAATCTTCAACCACGAATAACACCTTGAACCCACACACATGACCTCTCAAGTGTATCCTTTACCTCTTAGTGGGAATATTACCACCATTAGGGTTTTTGGAGAAGCAAGTATCGGTCTAAAGACTTGGACCAAGTTCAAGTGATGAAAAATTCTCAATGGGCCTAAAAAGTATATTGCAGGGATCAAGAGCCATCAATGAGTCCTCAAACCACCGCAGATGCTCTATGTGGGATATTTGTCCTTTGAATTGCAATATGGTCACCATTAGAAGGTTTCAAGCACCAAGTATGGGTTGTAGGGTGTTAGACATGGTCAAGGGAGGAAAATCAATCATTAATGCATAAAGTAAGCTTCCAGGCATCCAAATCCAAGAACAATTCCTTTAACCACCACACATAATGTCTTGAGAGTGTCATATCCCTCCTATTTGGGATATGGGCACCATTATAAGGTTTTGAGCTCTAAGTATGAGTCTTGTTTCATGGAACATGGTTAGGGGAGGAAACTCAAGCCTCAAGGCTTCCACCCTTTCTATCTTTGGCCACCCTCTTCCTCTCTCTCACCCTTTGTCCCTCTTCATCTCTCTTTGACCCATGTTCCTCTCTCTCTCTCTCTCTCTACCCCACTCACTCTCTCCACCTTTATCCCTCTCCCACCCTCTAATTCTCCCTC
>SNQJ01S0019344.1:87360-104762 GCA_010110895.2 Picea sitchensis | reverse complement strand
AATGCATACTTCTCCAAATCCCCTAATGACGCCAATATGTCCACTCAAAGGTAAAGGATACACTTGGGAGGTCATGCGTGTGGGTTCAAGGTGTTTTTCGTTGAACTAGTTTATAGTTGGGGATGTTGGTGCCACTAAGTGGTTTTGAGAAGTAGGTATGTATCCCAGGGTCTTGGAAATGATATGCGCGTGTTGTTTTTTGTGCTAGGGGATCACATAGGGGGTCGACTAGGCCCCACTGTCCAAGCAAATTTTTTGGGATGTTCCTTCAAAGGTTTAAAACCTACAAGGATGTAACAAGTGATCCTTTATCACTGCCTGATCGCTCTATCTTCCTACCCTCGGTGGGGCTTATCTTGACTCCAGGGCCTCCCATAGATTCTTTTATTCAGAGTGGATGTGCATATGAATGAACCTAGACATTGTCTTTGATCCAAAGACAAAGGAAAATTGATTAAAGGATCTTGGCACAAGAATGTGCGTGTGCTCTTGCTTGGGAATGCACACGTGCTTCGACTGAGGAATGCACACATGTTTCTGAGCACATGCACACTCAAAAAAGGAATGCACACACATTCCTAAGCATGTGCATGCTCATCACAAGAATGCACATGTGTTCCTAAAAAATCATAATTGGCAAGTGTGTGAGGCGGTTCGGTGAGCATCGAGGTTGTAGGATTATAAATGCATGCACGTTTCTAAGAACGTGCATGTGTTCATGTGTGTGCACATTCCTTCACACCCCATTGCCACTTATTTGACCATCATCTTTGTGTGAACACCCTTATCATATATGTTGTTTTCTAACAACCATAATGACAAATTATATTTTTTCTCTTAAAAATTATGATATGTTGATACTTGTTTTGAGGAATTGTATTGATGATCTTGTACTTATTATACAATCATACATGCTTTCCTAAATTCTCTTGGTGTTCTTAGAATTCTAATATGATCATACTTGTTGGATTATGACATCTTTATTGATGAGTTTTGTTCATAATCTTAAATGGATGATAGCACAAAAAAATCCATATGATATATGAGTAAATGATGAGTTTGTCAATAAGGACTTTCTAGAAAGTTGATATTGACTTGGTTGTAGTCAACAAGAGTGATTTTATATAAATATTTTACCATCACATATAAATATAAGTATTGTTGGAACCAAATCTAATTATTGAATATGTTGTTCAATGTGAATAATAGATGTACTATGTCATGTTTTGTGATTATATGTGAGCATGATGAGGTAAGTCTAATGTCATAATGTTTTTATTATGAAAATAAATTGTTTTGTTGTTTTGGAGTTAGTTAAAGTTGATAAGGAAAAGCCTAACCAACACAATGATGACCTTGTTGAGGGTTGAAACAAACAAGGTGAAGAGTAGATGATGAAAGAATCTGCATTACCTTGAGATCGATTTGAAACAACAAGGAGGAAAATGGATAACATAAGGATTACCTTACCTATGGTTAGTACCAACAAGGTGAAGTGTTCTTTTCATATATTTCCTATGATTCAATTCTAAGGAGTTTAGGAGAAAAACAATGCTTAATGTTTATAAACATGATAATAAGGACATATAAAGGTCTATGTTTTTCCAAGAGTGGGGGATAATACCCTATTTTAGTCCCCTATCTTGTTCATATATTATATCTTCATCAATGTAAATGTATTTTAACTAGGTATCAAGGAAAGGGTACCTCGTGATGTAAATATTGTGGATATAAAACAATTTTTATGACCTCTATGCTTTTTCAAGAATGGGGGATAATACCCTATTTTAATCCCCTATCTTGTTCATATATCATATCTTCATCAATGTAAATGTATTTTACCTAGGTATCAAGGAAAGGATACCTCATGATGTGAATATTGTGGATATAAAGCAATTTTTATGACCTTGTAACAATTGCCAATTGGGAGGACTATAACCTAGGCTTCAAAAATAATAATTAGATTACTTTGACTTTTTGTGTTTTTTTTATATGTTCATCCTAATGCCATGATGAAAGAAATGGTGTAATCATTCAAAAGGGAAGTGAGTATAAAATAAACATGCAAATGGTTTCTATAAGAAAAAGAGGAGAGGATATGACTTTGAAAAGTGGCCAAGGAAAAAAGGAAGAGAAAAAGGATATGTGTCACTCACCCAAATTCTTTATCATATGAGAGTTGACTTGATAAATATAATATTTTTAGGAGAAAAAGACACCTCATAGTTCCATGTGTAATGCTCATATATTTCACCTATAATTTTAACCTTTGGATAGTGAGAGTTTAATTCATGTATTCTTTCACTTTTTCTTTTTCTATTATTTCAGGGTGATTTGGATTATGTTGGGATTGCAGAGAAATGGCCATTAATCATTTCAAGAATTACATATGCTTTAAAATGAGAAATTACAACACTGATAAGAGAAAGTTTTCAAATTGACAATAATTTCAAAGAAGAGCCAACAAATTGAGTAATTGATCATAGAAGCTTAAACAATAGAGTTGTCCCATTCACTTTACATGAAGATATCAAAGATATTGAAGCTTTGGTAGGTTAATTAGGAAGACTACACAAATATTGAATATGGAAAGATGATTATGGGGTACTTTGAAAAAAGAGAGGAAAGCAATAAAGATTACTATAACAACACTTCAAAGGAAAATACAGAATTTAAGCTTTGTGAAGAAGTAACCTAGAATCTATTTATATGAAGAAAATAAACATCTTCATACTTGGAAGACAATGTGCAAGATATATGCACATGACTCGAAAAGAATGAGTTTGTGTTTTAGAACTATCCACAGTCTCAAAATGTATATACATAAAGGAATTTCTATATTATGAGTTTCATTAGCTCAATGGATTTGATATTTACATCTATAATTCCCAAACCCTAAATACCCTAGTGTGTGAAGACCTTTTTAGAGGGTGAATGAGATGTACCACAAGATAGCAACGTCAACCTTTTAACTAGACAATGCATGCACTTACAAAGATCTGTTGCAACTCTTTGAAATTGAAGAATATTTTGATGAAAAAATGAGGGATCATGTGGTAAAAAAGTCAATTTTGAGAGAATGCATACATGGAAATAAACATTGATCCATAAACCAGAGATCGATAACCTATACGTCTTTTGCAGAATTACAATTTGTTTTTTACAATTATTGTGTGAATGTTGAGATTATGCTTCTTCGATCATTATTTGGACATGAATGCTCTGCTCAAATTTGAAATTACGACGTGGTTGCGTTTGCGTTGTATATGGTGCCATGGTTAGTCACAACTTGGTTGCATTGTTTATGGTGCCAAGGACAATCAATGGAAAAATGAATCCACTTCCATTTTCACAAATTTTGTTTTGCCACATAAGAGGGACTTTGTATTCTTTTGAATGAATGTGCACATTGCAACCTAGGTGTGCATACACAACACTTTTTATATCATGTCTTCGCTATTGTTATAGGATATATATAAATATGGTCAGTAGTTGATAAGAAGCATGTTCAACCAATTTGAAAGATGTTCATGATTTTTTTGTTTGTCATCTATTTTCAATTGAATCGCCCATTTATATATAGATATATATAATATGTAGGTTTTTACAGTTAATCATAATGTTGCTTGAGATTTTTAAAGATTAACTGCATAATGTTGCTTGAGATTTTTAAAGATTAACTGCATAATGTTGCTTGAGATTTTTAAAGATTAACTGCATAATGTTGCTTGAATTTTTTAAAGATTAACTGCATATAAATTTGACACGTCCATTGTTTTAAGTGAACACTCCACCCATCATCATGAATAAAAAAAGTTGAAATAATGATGATAACAATTATTTCAACTTTATTTATTTTTGATGACAAGGAAAGTATCCACTTATACACACACACACACCCACACCTGCAATACCTACATGTGAAACTATACAACAATGTGGTTCAAACAAAAAATATCAATTCAAATTGAAAACAAACTGTAACATGTGATTTATCTAACGAATATTCATATAAGCGAATAAATTAAGGGTAGAGAGTTATGGCTTCCAAGGAACACTTTCAACCATTTCTGAGAATCGACATCATACGAACGATTTGGTTGTGAGGTTTCCCAAAGACTCAACAAATTGAAGTCCAACTATATTAACATTCAACGTTACCAATTAAAGGGATAAAAAATCACTCGTTGTAGGATGTACCACACAACGCACAAAGAAAGTACACGCTAAGACTGCGGGTTATTAGAGCTGGATTGGTTGAGTTACTAACCCATAAATCACGGTAGGCTAATGTTTACACAACCAGAATCACCAATGAGCAGGGCATACAAGTGAACCACTGTAACTATAACACAATGAGGCAATCAAAACGAATTGGGAATGGTAAGCCATGACCAAAGCAAATCAACAATAAATGTGTCGATTAATTGGCCAATGAACAAACCAACTACCAATTACAGTTCTCAGCCCAATAATTGACCCAATGACCCTGTAGGTGAATAAGAGTGCTATAATTGGTTTGCACAAATCCAAGGCATGCCATAATTAAACACCCATCCACATAATTGTTAAGAATATAATCAAGAAAGTAAATAACTAACAAGATCAAGAAGGCAAAGAAAAGACAGGTGGAAAAGACACAAAGTCAATTCAATTAATATGTACATCAATAATGTATATATAGTACATTTACCACAATTGTCCTCTAACATTATGACCGTTAGGGTAAAATAAATAATTGAGATTAGATTTTTCAACATCCCCCCTTAATCATAAGTCTATTCTTGCCTGGAAAACTATGACTTCTTGACAACTAGTAACATGTCAAGAAAATATTCAGAGGGCTTAATATCCTTTCTAAACTCTGGAAAAATAACACAAGATGAAAACTTCTACTAAATTGGTGGTTTAAAGATGACCACAAACTCAACTGGTGGTTTCAGGATGACCAAAAACTGATCTGGTGGTTTCAGGATGACCACAAACCAAATGTCTAGCAAAAGTCGTTGTCAGATGTCTTCTACTAAATGACATGGTTTTAAGTTGACCATAAACTAACCAAACAAAGGACTGAAATCAACAACTACAAATGTCGATGATGCTCTCTAAAAATATAACAAGCATAACTTCATGTCTTCTGCTTAATTGGTGGTTTCAAGCTTACCACAAACTATCAAGAGCTCAAAAACAAGAGCTAGTGGTTCAAATTCCCTTGACCATAATGTATATGCTTTCTAAAATTTATACATGAATGAAGATCGAAACATTGATCATTCATCTATTCAACTTTATCAACTGAAAGATGACTTCTTGGAATTCCACCCTTTTATGACAATAAAAAATTTAAACTCAATAAAAGGGTGTTGGATTCAACAAAAAATGCACCCAATTACAAACATAATTCAATTCAACAGTATTTGATACTCACAAAAGGAACAACAATGAGTATCACAAATTGCAAGTTATAAAATTATGAACAGACACTAGTCCATAAATCACAAATTGCAAGTCAAATTTTTTTGAACATACACTAGTCCAGAATGCAGGATTTGAATTATTCTGCAAGATTTTCTTGAATGAAATCACTTGTTGTTGCTGAAACTGGGAGAGCTTCAAAACTGGAAACCTCATTGTCAATAACTGATGTTGTTGTTCCCCTAACATGGACAATTTACCGAAACCACATTCTTCCTTCAATATTAAAATAAAATTATCTCCTTTAAAATAAAATATTTCTTTGTAAATGATCCCCTCACTTACTTAGGAAGCAATCAATTATATAAAAAGCAATCAATTACAAATCACTTATGCATGATTAATTCCATTAACATGCAAAAACTCTTTAAATGCTTAGTTTTAACACCAAATCCTTGAGCCTTGTAACTCCAAGCCCATACAATAAAAAAAACTTAACCCTAAAGACTATAGAGTCAACTATTAAAGACTTTACAAAAATCCTTGAGCCTTGTAACTCCAAGCCCATACAATAAAAAAAACTTAACCCTAAAGACTATAGAGTCAACTATTAAAGACTTTACAAATATCTTTCAAAAATAATTATAAAAATCCGATTATAAGCTATTTTGTAAAAAAAATAAAATTTGTTTGGAGTAATAAAATCATTTGCTTTTTGTAATGGAGGTTTAAATATTAAATATACCAGGTCCTTCATCGTTCTTTGAATACGTTGTAATAAACACTAATTACAAAGCTCTCAGCCGCTTTACGAGCATGGACTAGTACACATTCTTTCTTTTATCTTTCCACGTGATTCTTTATCTTTCCAAGCAATTTTTTTAATACGTTGTAACAAACATTAATTAAAAATCTCTCAACCACTTTACCATGGACTAGTACACATTCTTTCCTTTATCTTTCCACGTAATTATTTATCTCTCGAAGCAATTTATAATCCTCTTTAAAATATATATTTCTTCACTTTGAAAGCGGACTAAAAATGGACTTTCCAAACTCTTTCAGGAGGGGAAAAGGAGCAACTCTTCTTGGCGGCTATGCTCTACTATCAGGCTGGCATCTCCTCTCCCACACAACAACTAGGCGCAGCTCCTCTTACACATAGGAAAAATAATCTGTCCCATAGGTTATTTTTAGCCTTGTGGATGTTAAAAATATTTTATTTCTTCTTTTCTTTCACAACAACTCGACGTGGCTCAATCCAACAACTTCTTCACATACAACGATTACCTCTTAGAAACGTTTCCTTGCATCAAATCACTCCCCCGCTTCTTTCTTTGGTGGCTTTATCGGCGGCCTCTTTGAAGACTTTACCAAATTGATTTCTTTCACATCAAACAAAATTGTGTTTTCTCCATTATCTACACTCTTCATCCATTCTCACATTAGGCCGTCACAATCTCACAGCACCAAGATTAGAAATGTGCTCTGATATCATTGTTAAGAATATAATCAAGAAAGTAAATAACTAATAGAATCAAGAAGACAAAGAGACAGGAGGAAAAAGGCATGAAGCCAATTCAATTAATATGTACATCAATAATGTATATATATTACATATACCATAACTGTCCTCTAAAGATATGACTCTTAGGGTAAGATAACGAACGATTAGAGTTTTCAACACTAATAACATTCACAAGTTTTCAACAATAATACCATTCACACAATGCAGAGTATTCACAGGCCAATATATGCCTAAAAACTTGAATGGAAAAACCAACATTTTAATTGTTTTGCTTAGTCAAATATAAAGTTTCAAAAACATAGTATGATAGTTCTTTGGATCATTTAGCAACATCAAAGATTTTCTTCCATGTCTTAAGAACCCCTTCTAAATCAATTTTCTAGAGTATATAGGCAACACTAGGCTAGGTTGGGTCACCGGAAGGCCAAGTGTTCTTGCCACTTCATTTTCCATTCTCCATTGCTCTTATCTCCCATTTTTTCTTTTGCTAGCAACATTCCACTTTAAAGTTACTTCCATTCTTATCTACTTGTGTTTTGGCGCTTGCATTGTCATTGTTTGAACTATCATCTTTTTCAATTGCTTGTAAGAATTGAGTCTCGTTAACCATTAGCAATTTGTTTCTCTGGATCTGGCTCTGGTTCTTGGCTCTTGGCTTTGGCTTTGAACTTTGGATCTGGCTTTGGTTCTTGGCTCTAGTTTCTGGCTTCAATTGTTCTGGCAATACATAATTTTGTGCATTGATTCTCTACAATGAACATTAAACTCTGCAATCTTTAGATTTTCAAGTTCTTCAATTAGAATCCATTCCCATCTTTGGCATGCAAGTCTCTCTCGTTCTCAAACTTGGAGACAGACTGTCTTAGCAACAAATGAAAGCTAATTTGAATTTGGGTCTTCAAAGTCAAGTCTTCCTAGATAGATCGATTTCTCCTTTGGCTAGGCAGTTTAGTCTACCTAAACTATTCTATATTTGGCCAATGGACTCTCTTGAGAAAAATCATTTTCATTGTCATCTAGATCAATTGTTCCACCACAATGAACTCATGTTGACCCTTGTTACGCTATTATGGAAATAATAACAACACACCACACAGTAAAATGTTACCAGTCGAAGCTTGATAAGTAAGCTCTAAGGAAACCATTCAATATCCAAGGGAAAACACTCTATGAGGGTTCATTATTGCAGTTTAGTGAATTATAATATTGTAGTTTGTTGAAGGCTAATACAGTGTGTGGATTTATGTTTGGCATTTAAACGTAAATCTACAAAACAATGAATCCTCACTTGGGAATAGCCTCAAGCGCCTTGATATAACTATCATTATTGTGCCTTCCATGATGCTCATTGCTACTTACATGCAAAGAATCAAAATCATATTACCAATTGCTAATCAATGCATACATTGGCAATTAAAAAATAGAGGTTCTACCTATGAGGCACCATTGCTTTTCAATGCTTACCGCTAACGATCAACAACCCAATAATCATAGTGCTAAACCAATTTGTGAAAACCAACCAACAACAAGGTAAAGAAGCATTGCATATAGTTTGAAAATAATGAACAAAGAGGAAAATGGTACCAACATCTATTTACAACTCAACTACTCAAATCAATTTCTCATTGAAAAACTAATTCACTTGTTAGCGAGTTGATCTTGAACCAAATTGCAATGAATAATACAACCACCCATGCTTGAGATCCTCCTTTGTTGTTTTTTTTCCTTACTATAGTTGGGTGCTTATTTCTCTTGCTGCTACAAAACATTATTTTGATTTGTTGGTTTTCATGGAGTTTCAAGGACCCCCAATGTCCTTGAAACTCTTATCTCTCATTTTTTCATTACAACATTTCTTCTTTCATTTCAAAGTTCCTTTCATTCTTGTCTTCTTGTGTTTTGGCACTTGCATTGTCATTGTTTGAAATCTCAAATTTGTTGATTGCTTATAAGAATTGAGTCTCATTAACCATTCATTTTTTGTTTTCGATCCATTTTAGTTCAAATACAATAGGATTTTGATGAAGTTATGATAAGATAAATTGTGCCTAAACATTACATGAGTGTACAATGAAACAATTCCTCAATAATTACGATGGTTTATAAATCTGATATAAATTTTAGAGCACCATCCTAGTAAGTCAAAGAAGCACGGGAGATGCTCTAAAGATTGAACCCTATTGATTGCTCCAACTTGTGCTTCACAAATCTGAACTAAAAGAGTTATATGGTAACCTAAGGAATGTTGGCGCTAAACCAATAAGTGTATAGTTTCAAATTAGAGAATTTTTAAATGTATCTCACCATGCGTGTATAAAAAATAAGTAGGGAGCATACTCATTGGATGTGGAATTTGATTTTGCATCTAAGAAATGTCTACACTTGAAACATATAATGAGATATACCAAAAATATAATTAATTTTTTTTTTCTTTCCCTCCAAAATTGTTTACCCTTAGAGATCATCATTTTGAATCCTATTGGTTCTTTTAATGTTGACACTAATAGTACATTTTTTGTTTTGAAGCCTATTTTTCACCTCAAAATTTCTCTAATGCAACCTCGCCCTCTCTTTCAACCATTTCTCTCTTAATTCTTAATAAGGGATAATCCATAGCGATTTCTAGTAGCTTTTGCCAAAGCAAATTCATCTCAACCATTGAATGTTTGATCTCTTGGAAGTTAGAACTAAATTTTTTAAGGTGTGTATGGAAAATGTAAACAAAAACAAGCATTAGGGAAGAAAACTATTTTGAAGAATCCTCGTGCATTGTCCATCAAAGAGAGAATTATTATAAAGGAAACATTATGATGAGGAAAGGTCAGGATCACTCTTATTCAATATACAATCCATATCAAGAAGAAAAAGGAAGTATACAAATTGTACCAACTCTTAAACACAAAAGATGAAGATTTCAACAACGATTGTTGAAAGATAGTGAGGTGTAGGGGGGTGATAAGCGATTTTTGAACAAAATCATCATAGGTTTCTTGATGAAGAAATCCAACACATACTTTGGAATCCTACAAAGGGAGCAATTTTAAGACATTTTTGGATAAACACATACTTTGGAATCCTACAAAAGGAGCAATTTTAAGACATTTTTGGATAAGATCTCTATGTACCTTTTTCTTTAGCTGCCATTTCATTTATGAGAAGAGGTTTCATTTTGTTTCCTATAGGAAAGGAGGTAAAGGATTGAGATAAACTTCTTGCAAAAGTCCCATTCTATTTAGTATGGTACCCTGCCATTCCATCTTAACCATGAAGTTTAATACCAAGAAAAATGGTGAGGGAAGAGAGAAAAATACCCTAGCAATCATTCTATCTACTTAAGCAACCACCATGTTGTTTAACATGAGAGCACACGAAAGCCTTCATGTGGATTAAATGATCGTGAACTTAAGGAAAATATTTATCTCTAATGCTATAACTAAGTGGTGTGATTTCTTTCAATGAGCATCCCTCTATTGTAGACAGAATTGCATAAACCCATGGGAAAATCACAATTCTCACTCCATATAGAATGAAACCCTACCCTTTTAGAATCATGTTAGAGATACAATAGTTGATTTAGTAAAAGGCCAAACATTTATGTAGAATGGTAGATGTATGGGGCACGTTTCTGTAGAATTCAATGGACACCTTTCTGTCTTATAAGACACTAGACACCTTGTTTTTCTTTCTCCCTCCAAATTTGACATAGTTATTGATGTGGCTTCTTCATGGCACTTGTGGATGATGACTGCAACACGATTTCATTGTTGGCTATCTTCTTGGCCTTCTTTCTTTCCATTTCCTGCAATTCACTTTACTTTTGTGTCTTTGAATTTTCTCTTTTTTTTTTTTCTTTTTCCTTCCAAATTTGAATTTCCTCTTTTGTTTTTCTTTTTCCCTCCAAATTTGACATGGTTATTGATGTGGCTTCTTCATGACACTTGTGGATGCTGACTTGGACACAATTTCACTGTTAACATTGTTAACATGGTTATTGATGTGTTAACATGGTTATTGATGTGGCCTCTTCATGGCACTTGTGAATGTTGACTTGGACACAATTTCACTGTGAGCTACCTTCTTGGCCTTCTTACTTTCCATTTCCTGCAATTCAACTTTACTTTGTGTCTTTGAATATCCTCTTTTGCTGGAAAGTCGAGGCCTGCTGCAATATCTGCAAGAGTGGTCACATAGTTCACATATAAAAATGTGAACTATATCGGATTTTCTTTCCTTCCTGATCCAGGGATGACTTCCAACGATTGATTTGCATGCACGAACGCAACTCGCCAATTTTATTACCGGAATATGGATGATGATGGGCCATATATTATGTATTAAGAGTGTAATTAATGAAAGGTTATTATATATTATGTATTAAGAGTGTAATTAATGAAAGGTTACTTTCATTTAATAATTTGGACATTAGGATTTAACATCTGTATTTGCCATGTTGATTAATTAGTAGGTGCTTTAGACACGTTCTGGACATACTGCTTCCTTCCAGTGAACTCCTTCGTTTATTTTGGTGGCAGGGTACCATTTTGGTGGTAGAATGACAAGTTTCAAGGGTGTGGGGGAATGACATTTCAGTGGTGGAATGCAATTTTTGGAGGAATGGTATTTCGATGTTGGAATGCTAGGTGTGAATTAACCTTCTCAAAGGAAGGGTCACCATTCCCAGTAGTGAGTGAGTTGCAAAGCGATTAGCGACGCTGGGAGGGAGCCGCAAACATAGGAGGATTTGAAAATTGAAGTTGGTTTGTGTTACCACACAACCTGACACCTTAGTGCAAAGCCTTCACAATGTGCCAAGACTAGCGGAACATCAGAATATGTCACCACTGCCACCTAGGCAACAACTTCCCTCGTTTTAGTGAAGGATATATCCAACACAAGGGAGACTTCCCTAGTAGGACTTGGGACTCCTAAGGAAAGACACAGTCGTATTTAAGGCCTCCTAAGTGTATACTCAATTCACCACCAAATAGATGTATCAAACAAGTCAAGGATAAGGTGGTTACTCAAAGTAAATACCATATTTGGTTTAAAATTCTCTAAGGCTGATTTAGGGGGTTTATCAAGGAAAAAATTCATGCAAAACAATCCCCAAACCACTCAAATATGAAATTACCAATGATTTCCTTCCAGTTAACTCCTTCCTTCGTTTCGATGGTCAGCCAGTGTTTCAGTGGTGGAATGCCAAGTGTCGAGGGTGGGGGGGTGCAATTTCAGTGGTGGAATGTCATGTGTGGAGGGATGGTGTTTTGGTGTTGGAATGTTAGGTATGTGTGGACCTTTTCTCAAAGTAAGGGTCGTCATTCCCAACAATGAGCGAGTCTCAAAGAGAATAACGAAGTTGGGAGGGAGCTGCAAGTGCAAGAGGATTTTAAAATTGAAGTTGGTTTGTGTTACCACACAATCTATCACCTTAGTGCAAAGCTTTCACAAGGTTCCAAGACTAGTGGAACATCAAAATATGTCACCATTTCCACCTAGGCAACACCTTCCCTTGTTTTAGTGAAATATATATCCAACACAAGGGAGACTTCCCTGATAGGACTTGGGACTCCTAAGGAAAGACACAGTCAATTCTAAGGAAAGACACAATCAATTCTAAGTTTCTACCCAATTCACCACCAAAGAGATGTATCAATCAAGTCAAGGATAAGGTGGTTACTCAAAGTAAATTTCAAATTTGGTTTAAAATGTTCTAAGGCTGATTTAGGGGGTTTATCAAGTAACAATCTCATGCAAAACAATCCCCAAACCACTCAAATATGAAAATTACCAATGGCTTCCTTCCATCGAACTACTTCCTTCATTTTGGTGGTGGGATAACATTTCAGTGGTGGAATGCCAAGTGTCAAGGGTGTGGGGGGATGGAATGTTGGGTGTGGAGGGATGGTGTTTCGTTGGTAGAATGTCATATGTGCATTAACCTTCACTCAAAGGAAGGGTCACCATTCCTGGAAATGAGCGAGACGCAAAGCGAATAACGAAGCTGGGAGGGATCCACAAGCATAGGAGGATCTGAAAATTGAAGTTGGTATGTGTTACCACATAATATAGAACCTTAGTGCAAAGCCTTCACAAGGTGCCAAGACTAGTGGAACATCGAAACATGTCACCATTGCCACCTAGGAAATGACTTCTCTCGTTTTAGTGAAGGATATATCCAACACAAGGGAGGCTTCCCTGGTAGGACTTGGGACTCCTGAGGCAAGACATAGTCAAGTCTAAGGCCTTCTAAGTGTCTACCCAATTCACCACTAAAGAGATGTACCAATCAAGTCAAGGATAAGGTGGCTACTCAAAGTAAATTCCAGATTTGGTTAAAAATGTTCTAAGGTTGCTTTAGGGGGTTTATCAAATAACAACCTCATGCAAAACAACACTCAAACCACTCAAATATGAAAATTACCAATGGTTGTTGTAAAACTTGCAAAAATGATAGGAAATTACAACAGTACACAGATTACAACAACAATACAATTCATCTCTCAAAATGAATTATAAACCAGTAGAAAATAGGACTAAAATAATGAATAAATCTAGGGTTTGATTAACTTTCTTAATCTTAAAATTACAAGACATATAACAGCCAACTAAGACAAGATGTCTAGCCCTGATTATACAACAATATAAATCAGCAAGACAAATTTTATGTAATAAAATGATTTTAGGTCAAACATGCAAGAAAACCCTAGGATTTAAAGTCAAGAATATGCAAAAAAACCCTAGAATTTAAGGTCAAAATATGCATGAAAACCCTAGACATCTAGGGCATTTGTTGGCTAAAAATTAAATGTAAGCTAAAAAAAACCCTAAATTTACCCTAAAACATTGATGAAAGATGAAGTTTTGAATTTTAGATTGACAAGATGGGAGAATATTATTGCATACTAATTTTGTTTGGGCATATGGGGTCAACTAAAACCTCCCTTTAGTGGATGTAAGTGGATCTAAAGACATATCTAGGGTTGTCCACTACAATCCCTAGAAAATCCACCTAGTACCTTACAAAATTCAAGACAATTCAAAGGAAGATACTCCACTAGTAATCTTCCAAGGGTTTAAATGAAGGGATTTGTCCAAGAATAATATGTTCAGAGAATGCACCACCACCACTAGAGAGGTAAAATTACACTTAATAATCATTCATAAATAAAATCCAACAATATTTAGAGAGACCACTTACTCAAGAAATTGTTTTCATCCATAAACCCTAGATGTGAAAATCCATAGAAGTTGCAAAGTCATCCACAAAACATCATCCTCAAGAAGGTGTTGTAGTTATCCATCCATAGAATAATATAGAAGTCATAGTAGACAAGTAATGTTCTCCACAAGTAGCAATGATACAAGTGAGAAGTGCTTCTCTTATTTATACGAGATATCTAGCACCCTTCTCACTAAAATAATAATATTTTTCTAGCGAAATCCCTAAGAAAATAAAATATGGCTTTATCTATTTACAAGCCCTATAGATAAGGCCACAATACATCAAATATCCATGATACAAGAGTGGATGGGTCATTAAGACTCCCAACAACACCTCTAAAATGAAGAAAATGTGCACATGAGACAAGACGTCCCTCATAAATGCATGCTCCCTCTCACATGTGTGGCATGTGCAACCTCAATAAGTGGACGACTCGCTCCAAAGTGATGTGTAGGGGGCTCAAAAAGTGAAACTTTCCCTCTAAGAGGTGCAATGTTTCATCAACAAGTTACAAATCATCCCCATAAGGTGTGATGTCTCATCAAAAGGTGCAATATCATCATGTAATGGTGCATAGTCCCATCAAATCATCATGCAAAGGTGCAATGTCCCATCAAGAGGTGTCAAATCATACCACATGGGTGCTAGGGTGTCTCATCAAAGGATTCATGTCATCACAAGGCTTAATTTTCTCCAAAAAAATGTGGAACAACCTCTCTCAAGTAGTGGGACAACCTCCTTCAAGTATGCTAGTAGCCCCTCAACGTCCTCCAAAGGACCAATGCATCAATCAAGTGGGAAATCATGTGAAATCCATCATCCAAGAAGGGGTTCATGTAGTCCAATGTATCCATCAAAGCTCAGAGGCATGTACATTAGTCAAATACAACATATAAAGTGAGTCATGTCAATGTAAAAGCCACAAGATAGATCACACTAAGTATCCTCTCCAAACTTCACACTAGCTCATAAAGTTATACAATTTGACAAGTTTAGTTATGGGAGGATCATTATTAACCCCTATTAGGTTTGTTGGTACCTAGGAAAACGAGTATTTCCCAAGAAATCCATCAAGGAGTATGTGTAATGATATATGGTATCACTTGGGGTTTATTTCGTAGGTGGTGGCATATTCATGAAACATTATGTATGATAGTCATCCTCATGACTGCCTTTGTATGAGGGAGTGCTTAGGCAATGAATTTTCTTTTCATTGATACTGTGCCTTTTCAAACCCCTATTTTCCTTTTTCTTTATTCATTCAACCTTTTTTGGATTTTGATTCTCATTTGCTAAGTCCTTTTTGTTAGGTATGCATCCGTTGCATAGGACTTGGGGTGATGGCCTCTTAGCAAGTGCAGAAATATCATGCTTCTTTATTCTTTCTTGGTTCTTAACTTTTTTTTTTCTTTCTTCTTTGTTTTTCTTTACATTTTGAGTTTATCCTTTACTCTTTCTATATATTTTTTTTTATATCAAGCTTGTTCATCCACATTCTTGTTTTCATTTATCCACCCATARGATTTCCCTTATCTTTTCTTTTTTGATTTTTCCTTTATTCTCTTTTTCTCTTTATTCAAAAATTTTCCAAACACTTGGCCATTTTTCAAGTAATGTGGAGTGGGGGTAGAAAAAGTATTAGATTCACATGTCTATAGGTATGCAGTCTCGCGTTCTACATTTTATGCCTCTTACTTATGCATCCTCTATAATGCCCTTTTCACATTTTTCATACTTAGTCATTTTAATGAAATGCAGATGTAGAGCCACATATCATCTGTCAACTTTCTTGAGTCTCCAGTTCTGCAGGTCCGTAGTTTCACAACCTTGTGTTCCCCAAAATGTACTCCTCACTTTTTCATTCCTCAAATTGTACTTTTTTCATTTTTTAAACAATTAGTCAATTTTAATAAAAAACAGATACAGAGCCACTCACTATATGATGAACTTTTCTCTAGTCCTTAGGTTTGCAAGTTTCGAGGTTTGAAGTCCCACATTCTCCAAAATGCACCTTTTACTTATGTGATCTACAAAACGACCATTTTTCAATACTTAACCTTATTTCTAGTTTTGGTGCGGACCTCCTTACCCTTCCTTCTATCCATGTTCATAGGTCCACAAGTATGCAGTCCCGTGTTATATAATTTTCACTTCCCATTCCTCATTTTACAATCTCATACTTAAGATTTTTCATCTGCCACAACATCACATCACCACTTCCCATCACATGTATTGTCCCTACCACATCAGTTGCCACTTGTGTAAGCATAATGTCATTAGTAAATTCATGAAACATTCATTAAAGCTTGTAATAAATTCAAATCTCATGTAAGCCAACAGATATTAAAAGTAAATATTTATGATTGATTGAACTATCAGGACAATACGTGGTGAAATTAAGTAAAAACAAATATGTCAAGCTGTAAATATCGACAGTAGCACCACCTTTTGTCAAAAGCAGAAAAAAGGATGTCAAGTAAGAAAAAATAGTTTTATTGTGGAGATATACTAAACAAACTTGGGCATGAGGATCAAGGGTTTTAGTGGTCCAAAGCATAAAATTACTAAATGAACTTAATTTGGACCTCAGGAACATCATTAACAAGTTGTGTTCCAGAAGTGACAGACTTCAAAGAAATTGTTCAATGGTGCACATAGAAGTTCAACTTTGAGAAAATAACAATTTAATTGCAAGGACATCATCCCATTTCTCTAGCTCCTTCAACATTCTCCACAATACTACAACTCCCTACACCTACCTTGCGATTAAAAAATGAAGAGGTCGATGAATTTATGAAGCAGTATAAATGAGGGGAAAGGTTTCTAAGCAATTATTTGGAAGACCCAAGCAGTAACTCCGGTGCTTCCAAGATTGAGGTAACTTCATTAAAATACCCATATAGAGAATTTGCATGGTTATTCACCTGCATTATTGGTGTGTAATCTATTGTGTTTATACCAATAAATGTTATATATGCATTGCATGAAAAAGCCATTATAGATTGGGTCTATCTCATTTCAACTAAAATTTATTTCCAATTGAATAACTTTAAAAAGACTCGAAAGTTTTATATGACTTCTTATGTTAAGGTCCTAACCCGCACATAGGAAGATCAATGTATTTGGATGTAATAAAGGTCAATATTAATAAGACCTTTCAATAAAATAGAATAAGGCGGATGTAAGAAGACCTAATAGAAGCTTCCGCTTCTAGAAGGATCTTCCTCTAGATGCTTC
>SNQJ01S0019344.1:59920-70444 GCA_010110895.2 Picea sitchensis | reverse complement strand
TATATATATATATATATATATATACACGTGAAACTATACAATAATGTAACAATGTGGTTCAAACAAAAAAAATTCAATTCAAATTGAAAACAAACTGTAACATGTGCTTTATCCAACGAATATTCATATAAGCGAATAATTTGAGGGAAGAGAGTTATGGCTTCCAAGGAACAATTTCAGCCATTTCTGAGAATTGACAACATAAGAACGATTTGGTTGTGAGGTTTCCCAAAGACTCAAAAAATTGAAGTCCATCTGTATTAACATTCAACATTACCAATTAAAGGGATACAAAATCATGCGTTGTAGGATGTACCATACATCGCACAAAGAAAGTACACGCTAAGACTGCGGGTTGTTGAGTTACTAACCCATAAATCACTAAAGGCTAATGTTTACACAGCCAAAACCACCAATGAGAAGGGCATAAGGGTGAACCATTGTAACTATAACATAATGAGGCAATCAAAACGAATTGGGAATGGTAAGCCATGACCAAAGAAAATCAACAATAGATGTGTCAATTAATTGGCCATCGAACAAACCAACTACCAATTACAGTTATCAACCCAGTAATTGACCCAGTGAACCCACATGTGAATAAGAGTGCTATAATTGGTTTTCACAAATCCAAGGCATTCCATAATTAAACACGCATCCACATAATTGTTAAGAATATAATCAAGAAAGTAAATAACTAACAAGATCAAGAAGGCAAACAAGACAGGTGGAAAAGACACGAAGCCAATTCAATTAATATGTACATCAATAATGTATATATAGTACATATACCACAATTGTCCTCTAACAGTATGACCGTTAGGGTAAGATAACGAGCTGAGATTAGAGTTTTCAACATCTCCCTTAATCATAAGTTTGTTCTTGCCTGAAAAACTGTGAGTTCTTGACAACTAGTAATGTGTCAAGCAAATATTCAAAGGGCTTAATATCCTCTTTGAACTCTGGAAAAATAACAGAAGATGAAAACTTCTACTAAATTGGTGGTTTAAATATGACCACAAACTCAACTGGTGGTTTCAAGATGACGACAAATCGATCTGGTGGTTTCAGGATGACCACAAACCAAATGTCTAGCAGAATTTTTTGTCTTCTACTAAATGACATGGTTTTAAGTTGACCATAAACTAACCAAGCAAAGGGAAGAAATAAACAACTACAAATGTTGATGATGCTCTCTAAAAATATAACAAGAAGAACTTCATATCTTCTGCTTAATTGGTGGTTTCAAGCTTACCACAAACTATCAAGAGCTCAAACACTATGAATGGTTTCAGGATTACCACAAACCATATCAACAACAATATGTTCAGGAACCAGGCTGCATACCAGAAACTAGGCAACATACTTGATCATCTGTTCACAGGCTCTAAAACAAACTTGGAACATGACTAAAAGCTTTAGATGTTAGTCCCCCCTGTCAGGATAAGTGGTTCAAATTCCTTTGACCACATTGCACATGCTTTCCACAATGCATACGTGAATGAAGATTGAAACATTGATCATTCATCTGTCCAACTTTATCAACTAAAAGATGACTTCTTGCAATTCCACCCTTTTACAATAATCCAACTTGATAGTAAAAAAATTAAGCTCAACAGAAGGGTGTTGGCTTCAACAAAAAATGCACCCAATTACAAACATAATTCAATTCAACAGTATTTGATACTCACAAAAGGAACAACAACAAGTATCACAAATTGCAAGTTATAAAATTCTGAACAGACAGAACTCCAGAAATCACAAATTGCAAGTCGAAAAATTATGAACAGACACTAGTCCAGAATCCAGGAGTTGAATTATTCTGCAAGATTTTCTTGAATGAAATCGCTTGTTGCTGTTGGAACTGATAGAGCTTCAAAAATGGAAGCCTCATTGTCAATAGTTGATGTTGTTTTTCCCCCCTGACAGGGACAGTTTAACGAAGCCACATTCTTCCTTCAATATTAAAATAAAACTACCTCTAAAATAAAATATTTCTTGTAAATGTTGCCCTCACTTACTTTTCCTTGCATCAAATCGCTCCTCCGCTTATTTCTTTGGTGGCTTTATCAGCGATCTCTTTGGAGACTTTACCAAATCGACTGCTTTCACAACAAACACAACCTTTTCACACAATCGATCAATATCATTTTCATGTTTTCTCCATTCTCTACACTCTTCATCCATTCTCACATTCAGCCATCACAATCCCACAGCACCAAGATCAAAAATGTGCTTTGATACCACTATTAAGAATATAATCAAGAAAGTAAATAACTAACAGAATCAAGAAGGCAAAGAGACTGGTGGAAAAAGGTACGAATCCAATTCAATTAATATGTACATCAATAATGTATATGTATACCACAAATGTCCTCTAAATTTATGACTGTTAGGGTGAACTAAGATTAGAGTTTTCAACAATAATAACATTCACACAATGCAAAGTATTCATAGGCCAAGATATGTCTGAAAACTTGAATGGAAAAACCAACATTTTAATGGTTTTTCTTAGTCAAATATAAAGTTACAACATAGTATGATAGTTCTTTGGATCATTTAGCAACATCAAATATTTTCTTCCATGTCTTAAGAACCCCTTCTAAATCAATTTGCTAGAGTATATAGGCGACACTAGGCTTTGTTGGGTCACTGGAAGGCCAAGTGTCCTTGTCTCTTCATTTTCCATTCTCCATTGCTCTTATCTCCCATTTTTTTTTTGCTAGCAACATTCCACTTTAAAGTTACTTTCGTTCTTATCTTGTGTTTTGGCGCTTGCATTGTCATTGTTTGAACTATCAATTTTGTCAATTTCTTGTAAGAACCGAGTCTCATTAACCATTAGCAATTTGTTTCTCTAGATCTAGCTCTGGTTCTTGGCTCTTGGCTTTGGCTTTGAACTCTAGATCTGGATTTGGCTCTTGGCTCTAGTTTTTGGCTTCAATTGTTCTGGTAGTACATAATTTTGTGCATTGATTCTCTACAATGAACATTAAACTCTGCAATCTTTAGATTTTCAAGTTCTTCAATTAGAATCCATTCCCATATTTGGCATGCAAGTCTCTCTCGTTCTCAAACTCGGAGACAGTCTGTCTTAGCAACAAATGAAAGCTAATTTGAATTTGGGTCTTCAAATTCAAGTCTTCCTAGATAGATCGATTTATCATTTGACTAGGCAATTTATTCTACCTAAACTATTCTATATTTGGCCAATGGACTCTCTTGAGAAAAATCATTTTCATTATCAACTAGATTGATTGTTCCACCACAATGAACTCATGGTGACCCTTGTTATGCTATTATGAAAATAATGCAACAACACCACACAGTAAAATGTTACCAGTCGAAGCTTGATAAGTAAGCTCTAAGCCAACAATTCAATATCCAAGGGAAAACACTCTATGAGGGTTCATTATTGCAGTTTAGTGAATTAGATGATTGTAGTTTGTTGAAGGTTAATACAGTGTGTGGATTTATGTTTGGCATTTAAAAGTGAATCTACAAAACGATGAATCCCCACTTGGGAATAGCCTACGAGTGCCTTGATATAAATATCATTATTGTGTCTTCCATGATGCCCATTGCTACTTACATGCAAACACTCAAAGCATATTCTCAATTGTTAATCAATGCATACATTGGCAATTAAAAAATAGAGGTTCTACCTATGAGGCACCAGTGTTTTTCAATGCTTACCGCTAACTATCAACAACCCGATAATCATAGTGCTAAACCAATTTGTGAAAACCAACCAACAACAAGGTAAATAAGCATTGTGTATAGTTTGAAAATAATGAACAAAGAGGAAATTGGTACCAACATCTATTTACAACTCAACTACTCAAATCAATTTCTCATTGAAAAACTGATTCACTTGTTAGTGAGTTGATCTTGAACCAAATTGCAATGAATAATACAACCACCCATGCCTGAGATCCTCCTTTGCTATTTTTTTTCTTACTACAATTGGGTGCTTGTTTCTCTTGCTGCTACAAAACATCATTTTGATTTGTTGGTTTTCATGGAGTTTCAAGGATCCCCAATGTCCTTGAAACTCTTATCTCCCATTTTGTCATTACAACATTTCATTTTTCATTTCAAAGTTCCTTTCATTCTTGTCTTCTTGTGTTCTGGCGCTTGCATTGTCATTGTTCGAAATCTCAAATTTGTTGATTTCTTATACGAATTGAGTCTCATTAACCATTCATTTTTTTGTTTTCGATCCATTTTAGTTCAAATACAATAGGATTTTAATGAAGTTATGATAAGATAAATTGTGCCTAAACATTACATGAGTGTACGATGAAACAATTCCTCAAGAATTACGATGGTTTATATTTCTTATATACATTTTAGAGCACCATCCTAGTAAGTCAAAGAAGGATGGGAGATGCTCTAAAGATTGGCCCTATTGATTGCTCCAACTTGTGCTTCACAAATCCGAACTAAAAGAGTTATATGGTAACCTAAGGAATGTTGGCACTAAACCAATAAGTGGATAGTTTCAAATTAGAGAAATTTTGAGGTCTAAAATGGGTTTTTTAAGGAAAATAATAAAATAGTTAAAATAATAAAATAAGAGTTATGAATTTTCAAAGGAAAATAAATAAAATGATTGTTTTAAATCATATTTTAGGTTTAGAATTAAATTCTATGTCAATGAGTATCCACTCTGCATACTTTTGATAGACCCAAAGTGAGATAAACTAGAAATGCATGAAAGAAACACATTTTTTTCCATGTATTTTAAATGTATTTTTCATGAAAATAAGTAGGGAGCATACTCATTGGATGTGGAATTTGATTTTGCATCTAAGAAATGTATACACTTGAAACATATAATTAGATATGCCGAAAATACAATTAATTTGTTTTTCTTTCCCTCCAAAATTGTTTACCCTTAGAGATCATCATTTTGAATCCTATTAGTTCTTTTAATGTTGACACTAATAATACATTTTTTGTTTTGAAACCTATTTTTTAGCTCAAAATTTCTCTAATGCAATCTCACCCTCTCTTCCAACCATTTCTCTCTTAGTTCTTAATAAGGGATAATTCATAGGGATTTCTAGTAGCTTTTGCCAAAACAAATTCATCTCAACCATTAAATGTTTGATCTCTTGGAAGTTAGAATTAAACTAAAATTTTTAAGATGTGTATGGAAAATGTAAACAAAAACAAGCATCAGGGAATCAAACTATTTTGAAGAATCCTCGTGCATTGTCAATCAAAGAGAGAAATATTAGAAAGGAAACATTATGACGAGGAAAGGTCAGGATCACTCTGGTTCAATATACAATCCATATCAAGAAGAAAAAGGAAGTATACAAATTGTACCAACTCTTAAACACAAAAGATGAAGATTTCAACGACGATTGTTGAAACATAGTGAGGTGTAAGGGGGGTGATAAGCCATTTTTGAACAAAATCATTATAGGTTTCTTGAGATCAGTGAAAAGAAATCCAACACATACTTTGGAATCCAATAAAGGGAGCAATTTTAAAACATTTTTGGATAAGAGCTCAAGGTATCTTTTTCTTTAGCTCCCATTTCATTTATGAGAAGAGGTTTCATTTTTTTACCTACAGGAAAGGAGGTAAAGGATTGAACTAAACTTCTTTCAAAAGTCCCATTCTATTTAGTATGGGACCTTGCAAAAGTCCCACTCTATTTAGTATGGGACCCTGTCATTCCATCTTAACCATGAAGTTTAATACCAAGAAAAATGGTGAGGGGAGAGAAGAAAAATACCCTAGCAATCAATGATTTTATCTACTTAAGCAACAACCATTTTGTTTAACATGAGAGCACATGAAAGTCTTCTTGTAGATTAAATGATTGTGAACCTAAGGAACATATTTGTCTCTAATGCTATAACTAAGTGGTGTGATTTCTTTCAATGAGCATTGCTCTATTGTAGACAGAATTTCAGAAACCCATGGGAAAATCACAATTCTCACTCCATCTAGAATGAAACCCTACCCTTTTAGAATCACGTTAGATACAATGGTTGATTTAGTAAAAGACCAAACATTTCTGTAGAATGGTAGATGTATGGGGCACGTTTTTGTAGAATTCAGTGGACACCTTTCAGTCTTATAAGACACTAGACACCTTGTTATTGATGTGGCTTCTTCATGGCACTTGTGGATGCTAACTGGGATACAATTTCATTGTTGGCTATCTTCTTGGCCTTCTTTCTTTCCATTTCGTGCAATTCAACTTTACTTTTGTGTCTTTAAATTTCCTCTTTTGTTTTTCTTTCTCCCTCTAAATTTAACATGGTTATTGATGTGGCTTTTTCATGGCACTTGTGGATGCTGACTTGGACACAATGTCATTGTGGGCTACCTTCTTGGCCTTCTTTCTTTCCATTTCGTGCAATTCAACTTTACTTTTGTGCCTTTGAATTTCCTCTTTTGTTTTTCTTTCTCCCTCCAAATTTGACATGGTTATTGATGTGGCTTCTTCATGACACTTGTAGATGCTGACTTGGACACAATTTCACTGTTGACATGGTTATTGATGTGGCTTCTTCATGGCACTTGTGAATGCTGACTTGGAAACAATTTCACTATGAGCTACCTTCTTGGTCTTCTTACTTTACTTTCCATTTCCTGCAATTCAACTTTACTTTTGTGTCTTTGAATTTACTCTTTTGCTGGAAAGTCGAGGCCTGCTGCAATATCTGCAAGAGTGGCCACATAGTTCACATATAAGAATGTGAACTATATGGGATGACTGCCAACGATTGATTTGCATGCACGAACGCAGCTCGCCAATTTTATTACCGGATGATGATGGGCCATATAGTTAAAAAGTTCTGAGATTTGTGATCCATTTTTCCAAAAAAATGGATCAAATTTCAGAGTTCAAACTTTATGTGTAGCTCTATGACTTAGCGGCTCCAAATCCCATAAAACGATAGCCACCCACCTTGCTAGGAGTAGGACAGATTCACGGCAGGCCTTCCTTGAATAGCCGACATTTTCTTGTTGTTTCTCCACGAAGTCACGACTCACGTGGGACCTTGCGATTTAATTGTAAGACTATGCTAAAATAATCGTCGAAATGAATACGGTAATCTTAGAAGGAAATGGTTTGTTTTAATAAAAATATCATATTTTATACTATAATTATGCCTATAGGCATACCCTATTAGAAATGGGGTTCTACATGAAAGGTTATTATATATTATGTATTAAGAGTGTAATTAATGAAAGGTTACTTGCATTTAATAATTTGGACATTAGGATTTAACATCTGTATTTGCCACGTTGATTAATTAGCAGGTGCTTTAGACATGTTCTGGACATATTGCTTCCTTCCAATGAACTCCTTCGTTTATTTCGGTGGCAGGTTACCGTTTTGGTGGTAGAATGCCAAGTTTCAAGGGTGTAGGGGAATGACATTTCGGTGGTGGAATGCAATTTTTGGAGGAATGATATTTCGATGGTGGAATGCTAGGTGTGAATTAACCTTCTCAAAGGAAGGGTCGCCATTCTTAGTAGTGAGTGAGTTGCAAAGCGATTAGCGAAGCTATGAGGGAGCCGCAAGCATAGGGGGATTTGAAAATTGAAGTTGGTTTGTGTTACCACACAACCTGACACCTTAGTGCAAAGCCTTCACAATGTGCCAAGACTAGCGGAACATCAGAATATGTCACCACTGTCACCTAGGCAACAACTTCCCTCATTTTAGTGAAGGATATATCCAACACAAGGGAGACTTCCCTGGTAGGACTTGGGACTCCTAAGGAAAGACACAGTCATATTTAAGGCCTCCTAAGTGTCTACTCAATTCACCACCAAATAGATGTATCAATCAAGTCAAGGATAAGGTGGTTACTCAAAGTAAATACCATATTTGGTTAAAAATGCTCTAAGGCTGATTTAGGGGGTTTATCAAGGAAAAATCTCATGCAAAACAATCCCCAAACCACTCAAATATGAAATTACCAATGGATTCCTTCCAGTTAACTTCTTCCTTCGTTTCGATGATCGGCTAGTGTTTTAGTGGTGGAATGCCAAGTGTCGAGGGTGGGGGGGTGCAATTTCGGTGGTGGAATGTCATGTGTGGAGGGATGGTGTTTTGGTGTTGGAATGTTAGGTATGTGTGGACCTTTGCTCAAAGTAAGGGTCGTCATTCCCAACAATGACCGAGTCTCAAAGCGAATAACGAAGTTGGGAGGGAGCCACAAGTGCAGGAGGATTTTAAAATTGAAGTTGGTTTGTGTTACCACACAATCTATCACCTTAGTTCAAAGCTTTCACAAGGTTCCAAGACTAGTGGAACATCGAAATATGTCACCACTACCACCTAGGAAACACCTTCCCTCATTTTAGTGAAAGATATATCCAACACAAGGGAGGCTTCCCTGATAGGACTTGGGACTCCTAAGGAAAGACACAGTCAATTCTAAGGCCTTCTAAGTTTCTACCCAATTCACCACCAAAGAGATGTATCAATCAAGTCAAGGATAAGGTGGTTACTCAAAGTAAATTTCAAATTTGGTTAAAAATGTTCTAAGGCTGATTTAGGGGTTTTATCAAGTAACAATCTCATGCAAAACAATCCCCAAACCACTCAAATATGAAAATTACCAATGGCTTCCTTCCATCGAACTCCTTCCTTCATTTCGCTTGTGGGATAGCATTTCAGTGGTGGAATGCCAAGTGTCAAGGGTGTGGGGGGATGACACTTCGGTGGTGGAATGTCGGGTGTGGAGGGATGGTGTTTCGTTGGTAGAATGCAATATGTGCATTAACCTTCACTCAAAGGAAGGGTCGCCATTCCTGGAAATGAGCGAGCCGCAAAGCGAATAACGAAGCTGGGAGGGATCCGCAAGCGCAGGAGGATCTGAAAATTGAAGTTGCTCTATGTTACCACATAATCTAGAACCTTAGTGCAAAGCCTTCACAAGGTGCCAAGACTAGTGGAACATCGAAACATGTCACCACTGCCACCTAGGAAATGACTTCTCTCGTTTTAGTGAAGGATATATCCAACATAAGGGAGGCTTCCCTGGTAGGACTTGGGACTCTTGAGGCAAGACATAGTCAAGTATAAGGCATTCTAAGTGTCTACCCAATTCACCACTAAAGATATGTATCAATCAAGTCAAGGATAAGGTGGTTACTCAAAGTAAATTCCAGATTTGGTTAAAAATGTTCTAAGGTTGATTTAAGGGGTTTATCAAATAACAAACTCATGCAAAAAAAATCCTCAAACCACTCAAATATGAAAATTACCAATGGTTGTTGTAAAACTTGCACAAATGATAGGAAATTACAATAGTACATAGATTACAACAACAATATAATTCATCTCTCAAAATGAATTATAAACCAGTAGAAAATAGGGCTAAAATAATGAATAAATCTAGGGTTTGATTAACTTTTTTTAATCTGAAAATTACAAGGCATATAACAGCCAACTAAGACAAGATGTCTAGCCCTGATTATACAACAATATAAATCAGAAAGACAAATTTTATGTAATAAAATGATTTTAGGTTAAACATGCAAGAAAACCCTAGGATTTCAAGTCAAGAATATGCAAGAAAACCCTAGAATTTTAGGTCAAAATATGCACGAAAACCTTAGACATCTAGGGAATTTGTTGGCTAAAAATTAAATGTAAGCTAAACAAAACCCTAAATTTACCCTAAAATATTGATAAAAGATGAAGTTTTGAATTTTATATTGACAAGATGGGTGTAGTGTCCCCAAGGTCGAGCCCTGTTGTAAATCATGTTTTGAAAGGAATTGTAATTATATTTTATAGGCTGGTGAGCCAAGTTTTTATAAGCTGGTGGCTTATGTGTTTGTTAGGCCAGGGAGCCTAAGTGTTGAAGGCCAGGAGCCTGCTGTTGTATATGCAATCACGCAGAACAAATTAATAAAAATTTGTAAACACCGCCAGGTGCAGACCGACCACGATGAATGAGTGAAGGGGGACCGAGCTTCCACAGAGAAGGCAAGGGATTAGGGGCTGGAAGGTGGGAAAATGGGCTAAGTGTTAAGCCTAGGGGGCTTAAGCCTTGGGAATAATATTTTGTTATTATTCCAAAGAACATGTGCATTTTATGTTGTTTATCCTAAGTTCCTGGCAAGGGGAAAACATGCAAAGCAGATGCATGCTGATGGAACGCATGCAGTTCCAAGGGTGACAAGTGTCAACCCTGGTGCATGCGAATAAACGGCTAAGATGAGCCATGAGAGGGGTTCTTCTCCATTCTTCCCTATTTTCTGAACCAAACATCCTGTCCGACCTCTGCAAGAGATACCTCGTACATCCACTGATCGAGAAGTCTGTGTGTTGATGCTAAAAAGCCGAAACATCCTCTGTCTGAGTATCGAGCCTATGCATGGAGTCTTGTTCGAAGCCATATCCGTGAGTCCATTCGCCATTGTTGAACCAGTTGGAAAGCCTGTGTCAGTTTTCCCTGTTGATTGTTGTGGCCACGCAGTGCTGGACTGCGTGTGGTTTGTTGGCCAGTGGAGCAACACTCTCTCCAGGAG
>SNQJ01S0019344.1:34179-52209 GCA_010110895.2 Picea sitchensis | reverse complement strand
CCCTCTACACACAAAAAGTGCCTATACGCCACCTCAGGCAGTGGTTTTTGTTGCTCACTACTCACCCACTGAAAACCCGCCTCCTCTGCCTCCATTCCACTGAGATTTACAAAGGGCATGGGTGAGGGGTTGTCCTACCACCTGGGCGGAGCCACCACCACCCAACCACATCCATTATTGGGGTTTTAAACATATTGAAAAAAATAATCTATTTTTTTAATGGTCTAGGGGGTTTTAATATATATATATATATATATATATATATTAGAATTAAATTAATAATAAACAAATAAAGAAAATAAAAATAAAAAATGTATATGTCTGTGTATACTATATAGTTCTAACCTATAATACAATTTGGTGGACATGAATAATACTAATTTGATTTCGATGATTAGCACTAGGGTTTCGGATTTTGCAGCTTTCCAAGGGTTAGGATTGGTTTCAACATTCCATGGCTTCATCTGGAGGAGGGGGTGTGGCTCCCTCCTACAATAGAGTTATTGCTAGGTGTCATCAAGATCTTGTCAACAATAAATATGTTCCAAAAGATAACATCCAAAGTGGGTATAATGCTTCTTGATCAAATAAAGGAAAGAACCTAGAAGAAAATCCTTAGATTGTAGATTGTGAGGTGCACGACAAGAGGCACAAAAATTTAGGAAACACAAATCATTATACTATGAAATATGAATAAAACCCTAAATACAATATTGCTTCCACAAAAGTTGGGGAATATGTACATTTCATGCAAGACCATGTGTTCATTGGTAAATTTATGGGCATTTGGCCCACAGAAAAGGCCCTCATCTGGCGGATCAAGACAAAATGGAAACCCAAAGGCCAAATTGATCTTAAATTGGGTTATGTTGATTCATGATTCGTCACCTACTATAAGAACTCGCAAATATTTTTGAATCCTATATACATTTAAAAAATATTAATAACTATAATAGGTGGGGTCCCCTAGGAGAAAACACTGAAATGATAAAATCCTAACATGAAATTTTCTCTCATCATTCTGGCATGGTATCAATTTCAGGTTGAGGCATCATTTCAAAAATGAAATCTAAAATTAGTGGCTTAATTATTCCTAGCATATTATGATATTTAATGAATGGTTTTAAAGAGAGATATGTTTGGATCATGGTAAAAGCTTATACAAAACATTGGTTTTTATAGCTAGTTGTGTGGCAATTTTAAAAGGCACAAAACTTGTGATTGAAATGACATTTGATAAGTTGCAAAAGATACTTTGTTATATTTTTAGCATTATGGTAGCATCGATTGGTAGCACTCATCATGATATCCACAAATTTATTCACAAGAGGTTATGGTCCTTTGTTTTCCTATACGATTATATGCCTAAAGGTTTAAAGTTTTAATAATCATATTTTCCATGGCATGAAAGGTATGTCGAGATTGAAGCTTTTAGTGGCATAAACTTTTAGGGAGTTATATGGGCTTTGGAGTTATATGAGTTATATATATAATATGGATAAAATATAAGATTCATTATTATGTTAGACTTGAGAATATTCATGTGAACATATGTGCAATAATGGAATAAGTGGTTGATATGTGTAATGCATGGAAAATGTATGAAGTATGTTTGGGATTTTCAAATTTTTATCAGTTCAACATTGTATTAAAACATATGTGATTAATCAATGCATATTACATATTGATATCAATAGTGTATTTGATATGAGGTATGATGGTCGATACTGTTATCCCCCATTTTAGGGATAACTAAGGAGATTATGTCTCAAGGCCCACAGGTCCTAGACATGGAGTACCAAGAGCTAGATCGACTTGAGAATGACCCTGGAGGGCCCATATTTTCTTTTCTTTAGCGCCTCCACCTTGTCAACAACAACAACATCCATCACCTCGACCTGGTCCTGTAGCAGAAGTGAATCTTACTCCATGAGGTAATGAGTCTGGGTATCATGGTATGTGTCACTCTGATCCTCAAAACCTTTGAATATGTGCATTTAGTTATTTTTGGTTCTAATGGGTGATTGGATCTTATACTTATCCACTTGACCACGTCTAGGGGGGATGACAGGATTCCCTAGTAAGCTTGTGCCCATAGGTTTTGAGTTGCCACTGGAGGATTTCTGAAAAAAATTCATCGTCCGCTCTCATCATACTTACCACTTTCCATCTTACTTCCCGCTCATCCATCCCTTTACACTGGTCCGGGCATTGGGTTGGCTAATCATTTAAGGGTTTCACCTTACCTTGTGGGAAGAAGGGGCTAAAGGCCCAGAGGGTAAAAGAAACTGAAAAAATATTAAAGCCTAAAAATAAAACCTCGAGAGGCTTCACCCAGGGATCCCAGAGAAAGCAGTAAAAGGCTTCTCAGCAAGAAACAGAGGGACCCATAAAAAAATAATAAAAGAATACCTACTCAGAGGATAGGGGGTCTCATCATGACCCAACCTATTAGGTCCATGGGCATCTAGAGGTATGGCACTACTAGCAGCTGGTCACCATGCCAGGGTAGTGGCTCTTGGTGGTATAGCCAAGAGAAAGGAGGTCTCATCACGAGACAACCTTCTCATTTCCGTGAAAGTGCTCGTGGGTAACATTGCCACCATTGGTCACCACGCCAAGGTAGTGTCCCCTGATTAGCTTCTTGAAAGAAAAAAATAAATAAATAATAAATAATAAAAGGCATGAATGGGCTTGAAAACATTTGCATCCAGGACATGTGCAACTCACCTTCTACAAAGGCACCCATAGGTAAGCCATGCATTTCCCTGTTATCACTTCACCCCTTGTCGGGACATCCCTTATCCACCTCATCGACTAACATGAATTAGATTTGTTTTCTCCTGGAAACATCCCACATCCAATGAACACTAGCCCAATAGGACGCCCTGTCACTTATTCCAAACTTGGCTTGCAGATTTCTGTAATGTCTTTGATCACTTAACTGAGTAAAAGGGGTTTTATGCACATGTTTAATAAAATTGATGATTGGATGTGATTGACATTGCTATGATCCCTGTGACTCATGAGCCCATGGAGGGCGTATCTATTGATGTGCGGGATCATACCCGACGGATAGGTACCATATTGGATAGGTACACATGGGGATATGATTAGTTCAGACCTCCATGGGGATGGAAGCCCATCATATGGATTTTGAGACCCTAGCAGGAGGAAAAGACAGATCAGATGGTTTGCACCAGAGAAAAGAAGGACGTTCCACCAGTGGAAGCTTGGTAGAGCCTCACCCAGGGGGGTTGTGCCCTCTCCATTGGGACGTTGGCCTTGGAAGGCCCATGACATCACCCATGACCTCCTATGATGTCATCCAATGATATGGGAGTTTGGGAGGTAGTTGTGGCATGATTGGCATGTGTAGAAGCTTCCAGAGGCCCAAGGAGGGCTACCGTTTTCTCCAGGAGGCCCACATTTACCTAGAAAGGGATAATGTCACCCTAAAAGGGAATGATGTCTTCACTTTTGCTTTATTAGGGTTTTAAATTATGAAATTTAGTGTAAAATGGTATTATTATGTATTTTGGCCATGTCGGCCTTTTGGTGACCTAAAATTTAGTTAAGGTCATTGGTATGGTATAAATGGTATAAATTGAGGGTTTAGTGAGTCGTCTTCCCCTAGGGTTGATAGGTTGAAGCCTTGCCTTAGCAACACTTGAACCATCATATCCCTCTTGTTTTTGTCCCTATCACTATCATTTCGGCCCTTCAACATTTGCAACTAGTTTGACTTCATTTTCCCTAATAGTGCACTAATCTAAGACCTTGTACTTGAGTCCCTTTTGATCACAACTTCCAAATACTCTTGAACAATCATTGACTCCTTATAACCCTAGATTATACTAACACTTTCTAACATATTGTTCCGTCACTTATTTATGCTATAATCATATCTTTGCAGCGTTTAAATCCCTTATTGAGCAATTGAAAGATTGGCTAGTCGTTGCTTCTAATGAATGTTGATATTTGACATTAATGATAAATCATTATTTTCTCATTGTATAGCTTCTTTAGCATTTATTGTGAAGTGATATATTGTAATCATTTCTATTGTACATCATTGATTTGCTTCATCAATATAATTGGTCATTTGATTTATATTAGAATGTCCTTGATTATATGAAGTACTAACCACCAAGTGATCTTGCACATATATAGTTTTCTTGTTGCTTTGTTCTGGGCAGGTACACTTCTGGTTATATTTATCTTTATTGGCTGATTAGCCAGACTTTATGATTAGTGGTGACTTGTGAGGGGGGAAAATTTTACTTAGCCTTAAGCCTTTGCCTTCTCAAAACCCCGGGTCATTGGGGACGTCTCCCCTGGGCCTACCACCCTAAACAAAAAGAGCTATCCTATTGAGGTGACAGTGGTAGGATAGTCTCAGTTTCGCCAGTTTACCCTTCTTTCATCCATCCTTTACTCCAAATCCAAATTGTGCGATAACATTTTGGTGCCGTTTTCGGGGAACACTGAGTCAATTCTCCTAAAAGGCGACACTTTTTCGGTAAGCCTTTCCTCAAGAGTATTTATCTTACAAGCTTACCTGGCGACTCCACTAAGGATGATTCCCTTATTTCTTTGATAATTTCAAGAAAATCATCTGGCAACTCCATTGATGATGAAGCCAACCATGACTTCTCAATGGGACCCGGGAAATTTCAAACCCCTAGACATGAGTAAAATCTTGGGATACCCCCGACGAATGCCCCAGAAGTATGAAAAGTGGCTCCCTAGATTCACTGGAAGTGATGGGGAAAGAGAAGACTATCACATGAGTGATTTTTGGGATTTCTTTCAACTCCATCCTATCAGTGATGATGCTAAAGATTTGGTGATGAAATTTTTTTCTACCACTCTTCATGGAAATGTTACGAAATGGTATGATGATATTCTTGTTGCTGGCATCACTTTTATGGACCCATTAGAAGAGACCTTTCTCAAAAGGTGGGGTATGAAATTTGAATATATCCAAACGTTTCTAAAAGAAATCGAGTATGCAAAACAAATTGAAAATGAGACTGTCAGGGATTTCCATGATAGGTTTAACAAATTGCTATATCAGATTCCTGGAAACCATCATCCTGAAGACAAGTACCTTATGTACCTCTTTACCAATGCACTCTTGGTGCATTTAGGGTTCCTCCTAAGTAAGAAGAGGCCAAAAACACTCAAAGAAGCTTATAACATGGCCATGTGAATCGAGGTAAATCTCTCCTTGTCCAAGGGAAAACACATTTTCTCCCTAGGAACCAAAATCAGTGACCCCAAACATACCCGAGACAATCTTGGTTTGGAAAGATTAGTTTCCCTTAAAACTTTTTTGATTTCCAAAAAGAAGGGGAACAAACCACAGACCAACAAGGGGTTGAGGAGAAGGATCCTGAAGGTGTTTCCCAATCCCATGATGAATAGCAAGAGATTACTCATTCTTCTATCGAGAATAATGAAGACGTTGCTGAAGAGCAAGAGATTGAAGACATCAAGCACAATAATGAAGTATTGATTTGTGCTCCTCCTTCTGATGAAGCCATCCAAGAGCCTATTTCTCCTACACAAGAAGAAGAGAGTGAGGTTAGTCATTTCCTTTTTCAGAATCTTGACAATGCCTTGTGTTATGATTCAGAGAAGGAAGAAGAAATGGAATCCTCAAACAAAGTAGATCTTCCTTGTTGTACAGTTGAAGATGAAGGGGAAACTCATGAGGATGAAACAATGGTGCATGATAAAGACACACAAGTCCTCAAAGCTCCTGCAAAAGAAGAAACAAACATAGTAATTCACCCTCCTCTCCAAGATTTTGATGATTCTCTACTTTATGATTGGGGAAATGAGGAGGAGATGGATGATCCCTTGAATCCTTCATGTTATGACACAGATAGTGACATAGTTGATATTGATGAGTTCATACATGTTGGAAGACATAAATGAGATGTAGTTGGTTATGATATAGACCCCATTTACGACATTTAGAATCATTTCCAAGTGTTTCCTTTGTAGTTATCACAATAGGTTACTCTTGATTTTGACCAGTGGCAACAAGGAGATGATATAATTACCGATATTTTCCAAACACCCAAGGTTGACCTAGTCCCATATTTTCCCGATGATTTTCGGTCATACCTTGAGGATTTTGATGAGTACTCCTCTGAATGCTTTGATTCATTTCATGAAGAATATTACCAACCACCATTATGCTCAGGTCTTGATAGGAGTAAGGACATTGTTTTCCTGAAGAAGGATTCTTGTGACATCTTTCTCCAACCACCTCCTATTACTTTACCTTGTTGTGTCATTAAAGGTGTAGTTGGGAAGTATGCCTTTTGTATTGAGTTTACTCTACGGAAAATCCTAGAGTTCAAGGGTAGGTTGAATACCTCAAGAAAAGGTCTGTCATCTCAACCTTTCAACCTCCCCTTAGCAGTTTGTCAGTCATCTTCTATATCCTTGTCAATCCCTTCCAGGATTTCAGATTATGAGGACATCCTAGGTATCCAGCTTTCAGACCTTATGAGTCGGTTTTCTGAACCTTTTACTTTTCACGATCCCTTCTTGAAGTGGATTGAGAACTTTCCTCAGAGATTGACTTGGCATGATTTTATCCCTCCCACCCGCCTCCATGAGTTAGAATTTATGATTTCTGATGATACGATATATTCTCTAACCCATGTTATTTTTGTGCTTAACCTATAATTGTTTTGGTTTATGATGAAGCACAAAGGAAGGTATTGTGGGGCATTGTTGGATTGGTTTCACTGGTCATTTGAATACACCTAACATCCATCCAACAGGTAAGTACAGGTAAGTAGGCATTTTCATTCATTTCATATACCATTTTCATTTCATGCTAGAATAGTTTGCTTTCACATTTGTACATATGTTTTCTTATATTTATACATATATGAGCTAGGGGTGATATCACCACCCCAAATGATTACTAATAGTTTTTGTTGAGATCAATCAGGTTATATGTTATTCCAGATATGTTTAGGTTCTCATGCACTCTACGGTGAGCACATGTCCCCGAGTTGGAGCCAGATGTTATCCCCCATTTTAGGGATAACTAAGGAGATTATGTCTCGATGCCCACAGGTCCTAGACATAGAATACCAAGAGCCAAATCGACTTGAGAATGGCCATGGAGGGCCCATATTTTCTTTTCTTCAGTGCCTCCACCTTGTCAGCAACAAAAAAATCCATCACCTCGGCATGGTCCTGTAGCAGAAGTGGATCTTGCTCCATGAGGTAATGAGTTTTGGTATCATGGTATGTGTCACTCTGATCCTCAAAACCTTTGAATATGTGCATTTAGTTAATTTTGTTTCTAACATGTACTTGAATCTTATACTTATCCACTTGACCATGTCTGGGGGGGATGACAGGATGTCCTAGTAAGCTTGTGCCCATAGGTTTTGAGTTTCCACTGCGGGATTTTTGAAAAAAAGTCATCGTCTACTCCCATCATACTTACCACTTTCCATCTTAATTCCCGCTCATCCATCCATTTACACTGGTCCGGGCATTGGGTTGGCCAATCATTTAAGGGTTGCACCTTACCTTTTGGGAAGAAGGGGCTAAAGGCCTAGAGGGTAAAATCAGTTGGAAAAAGATAAAATCCTAAAAATAAAACCTCGAGATGTTTCGCCCAGGGATCCCCAAAAAAGAAGTAAAAGGCTTCTTAGCAAGAAACAAAGGGACCCATAAAAAAATAATAAAACAAGACCTAATCAAAGGATAGGGGGTCTCATCACGAGCCAACATATTAGGTCCATGGGCATCTAGCGATATGACGCTACTAGCAGTTGGTTACAGCGCCAGGGTAGTGGCTCTTGGTGGCATAGCCAAGAGAAAGGTGGTCTCATCATGAGCAAACCTTCTCATTTCCGTGAAAGTGATTATGGGTAACATTGCCACCACTGGTCACCACGCCAGGGCAGTGTCCCCTGATTAGCTTCTTGAAAGAAAAAAGAGCAATAAAGAATAAAGAATAAAAGGAATGAATGGGCTTGGGAACATTTGCATCTAGGAAAGGTGCAACTCACCTTCTACAAAGGCACCCACGGGTAAGCCATGCATTTCCCTGCTATCATTGCACCCCTTGTCGGGACATCCCTTATCCACCTCATCCACTAACATGACTTGGATTTTTTTTCTCCCAGAAACATCCCACATCTAGTGAACACTAGCCCAATAGGATGCCCTATCACTTCTTCTAAACCTGGCTTTCAGATTTGTGTAATGTCTTTGAGCACTTAACTGAGTAAAAGGGGTTTTATGCACATGTTTAATAAAATTGATGATTGGATGTGATTGACATTGCTATGATCCATGTGACCTATGATCCCATGGAGGGCGTATCTGTTGATGTGNACTAGCCCAATAGGATGCCCTATCACTTCTTCTAAACCTGGCTTGCAGATTTGTGTAATGTCTTTGAGCACTTAACTGAGTAAAAGGGGTTTTATGCACATGTTTAATAAAATTGATGATTGGATGTGATTGACATTGCTATGATCCATGTGACCTATGATCCCATGGAGGGCGTATCTGTTGATGTGCAGGATCATACCCGACAGATAGGTACCATATTGGACAGGTACACATGGGGAGATGATTAATTTGGACCTCCATGGGGCTGAAATCCCATCAGATGGATGTTGAGACCCTAGTAGGGGGCAGAGACAGATCAGATGGTTTGCACCAAAGAAGAGCATGACATTCCACCAGAGGCAGCTTGGTAGAGCCTCACCCAGGGGGGTTGTGCCCTCTCCATTGGGACGTTCATATTGGAAGGCCCATGACGTCACCCATGACCTCCTATGACATCATCCAACGATATGGGAGTTTGGGAGGCAGTTGTGGCATGATTGGCACGTGTGGAAGCTTCCAAAGGCCCAAGGAGGGATAACGTTTTTCTCTAGGAGGCCCACATTGCCCTAGGAAGAGATATCGTCACCCTAAAAGGGCATGACGTCTTCAATTTTTCTTAATTAAGGTTTTAAATTATGAAATTTAGTGTAAAACAATATTATTATGTATTTTGGCCATGTCAGCCTTTTGGTGACCTAAAATTTAATTAAGGTCATTGGTATGGTATAAATTGAGGGTTTTTACTCTCATTTTCTCATGATCTTTCACTCACACTTGTGTGAGGTCTGAAATTTGCGCTCTCCTTTAGGGTTTTGGCTGAAATTATTGATGTGCACTTGTTGAAGGAGGCTTTTCTTGGTTATTTTTGGCATTTATTGGTGGAAGGTTTACAACTAGGGTTTGGCTTAATGAATGCGTGGTGAATGTAAGTGAATTTCTGCAATCCTTCTTTGTTGAATGGTTATGGTATTTTTTACTTGCATTTTGTTAATGAAATTTGTTGGATTAAACCCTAGGGGACAAGCACATGTTGGTGTCCTTGTTTCATGCCCTACTAAGTTATGATAAAGTCCATTTTATTTTGTTGAAGATAAATTTTAGAGCCTTTCCATAGCAACACTCTACCTTTCACTCTTCAAGCTAGGCATTTTTACTTTACCCTGTGAGCTAAAGAAGGAGGAAGACACACTAAGGCCTAGGTTTACTACACCTTAGTGAGTCGTCTTCCCCTAGGGTTGATAGGTTGAAGCCTTGACTTAGAATCACTTCAACCATCATATCCCTCTTGTTTTTGGCCCTATCACTATAATTTTGGCCCTTCCACATTTGCAGCTAGTTTGCCTCCATTTTCCCTAATAACGCACTGATCTAAGACCTTGTACTTGAGTCCCTTTTGATCACAACTTCCAAATACTCTTTAACAATCATTGACTCCTTCTAAATTTAGATTAGACTAACACTTGCTAATCTATTGCTGTCATCATTTATTTATGCTATAATCATATCTTTGCAGCATTTAAATCCCTTATTGAGCAATTGAAAGATTGGTTAGTCGTTGCTTCTAATGAATGTTGGTATTTGGCATTAATGACAAATCGTTATTTGCTCATTGTGAAGCTTCTTTAGCATTTATTGTGAAGTGATATATTGTAATCATTGCTATACATCATTGATTGGCTATGGTTGGTTGGTAATGAGTGTGAAAATTCTCTCTTCATGTCTTTCGCTCATAAGAAATTGTTTGAAAGAGAAATTATTAGATAAATTGGTTGTTGTAGAATGAAATTCATGGGTTTTTCAGTTTACAAGAATGATTTTTTTTCTATCTTATTGTATATATGTTATGGCTCTCGGTTTCATATATTATCACTTTCCATTGTGTTTATTTCTAAAGGAAATTTTACTTTTAAGAAAAGGGGGTATAAGGAAAATGGTCTAAACCCATCATTGTTATTGTAGGCACATACACAACCCTGATGGGAGTTTGAATTTGAACTTGTTTTAAGTTTAAATTGGTATTAACTTTATGTTCTCTATTTGAAATAATGTGGCATATAACAACCACTTGTCTTTTCCTCTATTTAAAGGGTTCCAACTTATGTGAATCAATTTATTGGCCAAATGTTGTCTCGATTAGGATTGTTTTGGATATGACATGTGTTCAATTCGGTTTCTTGATACAACCTGAGTTCATTTTTGTTTTCACATATAGTTATAACTCTATTTAAATTCTTGGCCTACGTATCAGAGCAATGAGTATCGTTGTTTGGGGTTTGTTGAAGGAAAAATCACATTATTTGCTCAACATTTCCTTTCCTCTCTGTCAATTTTTTTTGACTATGCGTCATTTGTTTTTCTCCTTGGCTATAAGAATAAACCGATTATTTAGTTTAATTTATTATTGAATTTCATACCCAACTTTACTCTGTTCACAAATGGTCATGGTTATATGGAATTGGTATACCAAAAAAAGTTGGAATTGGTTGAGTTGTATGGCAATTGTCTATTTTCTATTCGTGCAACATTTTGATGTTCAAGCATAATGTGGAGATTGAGTCGACTCCACTTAAAAATGAATGAAAATTGGTTGGGAAATGGAAATAAGTTTGAATGGCATGTCAATTGAGTTAAGTTTTAGTTTTATTGCATAAACTTTACATCTTTTCCCTCATTATTCTTATCACTTTTCACACAGTTTTTCCCTTTTTATCCCAATCATTTATATTTCATTTTTCCATGATATTTTCCCTTGTTTATGTAACAAAAGGGTATGTTGAATTTCCTACATACATGAAAGTATTCAAAGAAGCATGCTAAAGAGGATTTGTTGGCATTGTTGCAAACATATATATAAGGATTCCATATTTCTCTCATGTCTCTTTATAATGTATGGAGAGTTGGATATTTTTATTGAGTGAGCATGGCAATTGGGTTGATGTATACTCTATTTATATACAATTTTTGGTATGTGGTATATGGTGAAGATAATAGCTTGGGAACATAGTTATTTACTTGAGAAGTAGCATGGGGATTTTCTTAAAATATTTACATGTTTATTGTATTCTGGTTCTATAAGGGAAAAAAGTGTATAGGCATAAAAGTTTTGTACAGGAATGTTGACTGTGTGTAAATATTGAACATGAATTTTCATTAATTCCTTTCATTATGTGACACTTTACGCAAAATGCATCCCTTTATCATTTGTATCTATCATATATATTTTCATTTACATACATTCCCTTGTTCAAAAGAGATGTGGGATATTCATATAAAAATAATTTTTCAATAAACATATAGTTCAAATTTGAAAGTTGAAACGAAAAGAGGGGTGTTTGATGAGTTATGGATTTTCTTCCTTGTCTTACATTATTCCTATTCCATTTCTCCCTTTTATACAAGAATCAATGTGTTATTCTTAGATCCGTAACTATGTTGTAATGGATGTTTACTATGTTGTGTCTTGTATTTTACTTTAAGAATTTTGTACTGATTGGAATGATGATGACAATTAAATGAGCTTTTTCAGTCAAGGGAGTAACAAAGGAGGAAATAGAGGGAGAAGGGGAATATTTCCAAATGTATTTTTGCAAAAAGGGAGACACAAGAGAATGAGATTTTCAATTCACTATGATGTTAATTCAGAAAAATTTAATCAACTAGTACAAACTAGCTATATGAACCTTGGTGGACAACCTACATTTCCTCAGCCCCCAACTCCTCCTAATCCTCCTCTGCAGCCACATCCCGACATTATTGAATTTATTGATCCCCCTATCCAAACGGTCAATGATGGTTGGGACAAAAACCCAGTAAATCCTTCCTCTGATATTTCTCAATGATCTGATAATCCTCTTCCTCCTCCCCATCCTATTCAATACCACATGTTGCATCAGCTTCCTCCATGGTCCATCCACCTCCTACATATTACAAAGTGCCTCCCTATGACCTCCAGATAGACAAAGGAAAGAATCATGCTACCTCTCCTAGATATGAATCATCCCAATCCTCTTATATACATTCCAAACAATAATCAACAAAAGCAGACAGTGGCAAAAGAGACATCACCTTTAGTGACATGCACCCTAAAATAGTAAAATTGGATGAGCAAAAGTCTTATTATGAAGACTTTGCCAATATTAGGCTAGATGTGTTAGAAGGTAGAAAGGAAAGAGATGAATTTTTCAAAAAGAAATACCCCACTTATTTTAATTTGTATCATAACATTGCTATTTTAGACACTAGATATATTTTTGAGATGGACAACAAGCATATGATAATATTTTTGGAAACTATAAATATCATATAATTTTGGTATTTTGGGAGATACAAGTGTTTGATGATTTGGTATGTTTTGAATGAGTGTCTTATTTTGATATATTTCATGATGTTGATATATTTATATTGTTTAATCATTTTTGGAGTTACAAGGGAATTTTTTGGGAATAAAGGAGCGAAGACCTAGTGGGACCCCACCTATTATTTAAATATTTATTACCCTTATAATAAATAAAGTTGTCTTCTCCTAAATACATCTAATTAACTTTTTAAACTAAAAGTAGTTGAACTAGCCAACTACTTTATGAATATATAAAATAAGGAGAGCAAGACAAAGAGGGCATGAGAAAATAGAGAAGTAAAACTTTTGATAAAGTATGCTCTAGCCTCAAGTGAGATTATTATATGTTCATTCTATACTGAATTTTAATTAGAGTTGAGTTATCTTGTTGATAATAGGTTTATTCTGAAGGTGGCAAATAAAGGACTAGAAAGCATTGAGCGGTGATATGATCCAAGGTCATTCATTTTCTTAAATGTCTATCTAGTTTTAGTTAGAAGTTCTGAAGTCATTTTACTGCTAATTAATGCTAGTTTTGCATATTTCAAAACAATGATGCACATGTAGCTTGAACTAATCTAACTCAGTTTTCTATTTTGGTCTTCATTTTTTTTACACTAGTTGTCTATGTATGATTCAAATAACATCTTGGACTTCTAAGAATAACATTCCCTTACAAGGGTTTGAAGAGATATACTCAATTGTAACCCAGATTGATAATAATAAAAATATTTTGTTATTTTCTTCTCACCTATGGGACTTTTTATATATTAACGTTTAGATTTGTGCCTTTTTTATTTTACATTTTCTTATCCACATGTTTTCATAATTCGTTTACTTTGCAAGTACACTCTTCTATTTTGTTTCAGATTATTTTGTATAAAGACACCAAAATTACATATTTATAAAATAGCATTAGATCCAAGAATCACATTTCTTGATGTCTGATCGAGATTTTTGACGAGCTATAAACCTAGGGTGATAATCTCATCTATCTCACTTAGCCCGAGGAGATTCAAAAAATGTTTGAGTATGGATTTCTCCATTCCTTGCATCAACATTTATTTGGAAACCATACTGGGGATTTCTCTTTACTCTCTGGTTATTTTCTTTTGTTTCTTTTATTTTTCTGGTTTAATGACTTTGTCTACCCCTCAAAAACCAAACATAAGGTTGCATCTTCCTGAACAAATAAGAATCACTTCATGCCTATTTAATTTTGTTTTAGAAACAACCATTTCCCGTGAAGAGCTTGAACGTTTGTGGAAAGTCATTGCTCGTGATATTGAAATCCAAGAACAAAGAGAAGTCATTCAAAGGAAAGCTCGTAATCAACCTCTTCATTAGAAGGTTTTGTTCTTACCACTCAATCTCATTTATCAAGATGAACAAGAGGTGAGTCCCCTAAATTTGATTCTTTCTTTGAAATTGGAAGAAGGAAGGAAATCCTAGAAAACCTTCAGTCAAGGCTTCAACGATCCCTATCTAATTCTGAGACTGAAGTTAAAAGTTTATCCATATATTTCTCTCCCAAGAAAATTAGAATGAATTCTTCTAGTGGTTCTGGTACTAATAGTGGACCTATTTCCTCACAAGATTCTTTCTCATCCTTAATCGGAAGCATGTGTAGTCACTTTAATCATGTCCAATCAACCAAAAATCTTGCAAAAGTGATCAAGCGGTATGGTTTATTCCAATTCGAAGAGGATGCTAATGCTACACCCTAGCATGCATCATCTCCTTTAAATCTGAATCCAGCTACCAATGTTCTTCCAAAATTTAAAGATCATTTTCCTAAATTCTCTGATAGTGAAACCATTTATGTCAGTGAACATTTAGTTGTGTTTTCTAATGCATGTCATTATGTAGGAGAAAATGGAAATGATACATGTATGATATTATTTGTTAATTATTTGGAAGGAAAGGTTGTTGTTGATTTCTTTGAAAGCCGCCTAAAGTCTTTTCAACTTTGGATGAATTATGTTATTGGTTTAAATCCACTTATGAACAACCTCAAATTCCAATGGATTTATTGAGAGATTACAATAATCTTATTCATAACAAAGGAGGTGAAACCATCAAGTATTTTAACTTACGTTTCACTAAATTATATAATCAGATCCCGGAAATCATTCGACCACACAATCAAGTAGATTTAATGATTTATTACAATGTATTACCATATTACTATCACCATATATTAGAATTTAATAATTATAATAGTCTCAGGTCCGCACCACAAACTTTTCTAGAGTTTGAAGAACAATTGACAATCCTTGTTGAATATTATGTCAAACAAACTGGTATGCAAATTTTTTTGTATCTTGTACAAGATATGAGGAACATAATCATTGCTTTCGAGAGAAAGGGTGTCACTTCTACTTCTACAGAAACCTCTTCACAAGCTTCCTTGAGAAATCAGACTCAAAGTTTTCAACCTAAGGAAATACTCTCAAGAGCTTGGTGTAATTTCTATGAGGAAAATTACGACGAGAACACTTGTGATATTAGAAAGAATGTGTTGTAACTTGAGATAGTTTATGGTTGTTTAGAAACCATGCCAAGACATATTTAAACCTACTTTAGGCCACAAGATAGCTCTTGGACCAGAGAGGGATCTCTCATGTGATTTAAGAACACTAGCTACCCATTGTCACTAAGAAACAGTTCTAACAATTAAGCATAGGATGCGATATTTTAAAGATAAACAATGGGATAATTAGACAGGAAAGGTTTAAGATAAAATGATAGCTGACTAGAATTAAGAAATTGTAATCCTATTAGACCAGAGGCCTAATCCATTGGAAATAGTCTCATTTAACAGAGCACAAAAGATGATAGTGAAGGTGGAAGAAATAAGAAGCAATTAAATCTCAAAAAATATAGAGGGAAAAAACAATCTCTACAAATCTAAGATGAAGAAAGGATGGTTTGTTTGGCATCTCAAATGATTAATACAACAAAATATTAAGTGTATGGGTTGGGCATAAATTGTGAATCCAACATAGATACACTTAGATTAAATAACTTGCAGGTATATGTATATGTTTCTATTGAATATGACTACGCCATAAAATCAATAAAACATATATGACAGAAGTGGTGGTCATACCAAATTCCTATCTTGAAATTATATCAATTTCATTGCAAATTATGAAATAAAAGAACAATTATGAGAAATTGAGAAGCTTAATACAAGAAATAGAAATAAGACAAGGATCTACTTAAAATGATCAATGAATTTAATACATTATTCTTCGATGTCTCGGAGAATTACAATTTCCCTATGGGCTTCATAAAAAACGCAGCCTATTTCTACCAAAAAATTCCTACCTTGTGAAGCCTCTAATTCCCCCTTTTTACATTGAATTATTCTCCCCTTTATAGTCAAATGGGAATTTGTTTGATTCTCTGATCTTCCCGCATGTCGATCCTTTCCTAAAAAAAAGGAATTGTCTCCATAATCTATCTCTTTAACATTTTTCTTGACAAATATTTCTTAGGAAAAACAATTGTTTAATATTATCCTTTCCCAAGAAATCTCAATCAAGATCATGTTATCGATCAAAAATAGCATTTCAATTGTAACATAGATGAACTTGTAAATTCTAACCTTGTACAATATCTACTGCAAACAGATACTTAGAAAAAGAACAGAAAAGATACAATGGAAAATACAAACATTACATAGATATTTTTCCCCTGGAAACCCAAACCGGGAAAACCAACATACTCTATATTCATTCATTGTGTTACAATGTTTACAATACAAAATACATATAGGAGCCAACGACATCCAAAACCTTAACCCAATGACATGGATTAGTCTAAAACCCTAATTCCTTAACCGAAAATAGAAAACCATCGGCAAAGAAACCATGTGCCAAAAAACCACCTAAATATAATGCGATCCCTATGCAAAAAAAAAACACATTCGGGGGTGTTTCCCTTGAACCCTTGCGCGCCTGGTGCATATGCTCAGACACTACTACTCATGCAAATAATATAAAACATACCCAACATTCTCCCACTTGTTTTTTTCTTTGCATATAGGGGGTTATAGGGTTACATAGTCAACAATCCAGGGCAACAATGCCCATGGATCCTCTACACCAAGAAAAATTCTCAGTGCTCACAGATTTTGTTAAAGAGTCTGCAACATTCTTCAAAGTGTCCACCTTCATCAGTGATACTTTATTTTCTTCAATCATGTCTCTCACAAAGTGATATTGAACATCAATGTTCTTTGTCTTTGAATGATAAGCAGGGTTCTTCGCCAGAAAAATTGCACTCTGACTGTCACACTCTATCCTTACAACTTGTTGTACCAACCCAATACTTGAACACAATCTTTGTAACCATAATGCTTCCTTACTTGCATGAGTGACTGCCATGTATTCAGCTTATGTAGTTGAAAGTGCCACTACAACCTGTCTTTTTCTCATCCAACTTATTTCTCCTCCAAATAGGTTAAACACATACCTGCTTGTAGATCTCCTACGATCCAAATCTCCAGCCTAGTTTGCATCCACAAAGACATGTATATCCACCACTCTGTCCAATCCCGGTCTTCTTTCATAGCACAATCCATAGCTAGCAGTGCCACACAAATACCTAAAAACCCTTTTTATTGTTGTCCAATGCTCCTTCCCTGGTTTTGACATATACTTGCTCAAAACTCCCACTACATGTGCAATGTCCAGTATAGTACAGACCATTGCATACATCAAACTTCCAACTGCACTCACATATGGAACATGAGACATGTCCTCCTCTTCTTCATGTGTCTTGGGACACCGATCCATAGATAAATTTACACCAACAGGAATAGTAACCTTGACCGGTTTACATTCCTGCATATTAAACCTCTGCAATATTGTCTCGACATATTTTTTCTGATTTAACAAGAGTTTCCTCCTTTTCCAATGTCTTTTAATTTCCATGCCCAAAATGAAATTTGAAGCACCGAGATCCTTCAAGTCAAATTTAGAGGACAACTGAGTTTTTACATCCTGGATAATCCCCTTGTTATTTCTTATAAGCAACATGTCATCCACATATAAGACCAAATAAATCAAATGATCACCAATTAATTTAAAATACACACAATGATCTTCTTTGCTTCTTGTGAAGCCAAGTCCTAGCATATAAGTATCAAATTTTTGATACCACATTCTTGATATAAGTATCAAATTTTTGATACCAAGTCCTTGTTTTAAACCATACAAGGACTTTTTCATCTTGCATACCATCTCCTTCTTTCCCTTCATAGCATAACCTTTTGGTTGCTTCATATAGATTTCTTCTTC